>NC_069403.1:112016343-112018843 GCF_026875155.1 Cherax quadricarinatus | reverse complement strand
GTCACCGTGGTTTGTTTAATATATTTATAGATGGGGTTGTAAGAGAAGTAAATGCGAGGGTCTTGGCAAGAGGCGTGGAGTTAAAAGATAAAGAATCACACACAAAGTGGGAGTTGTCACAGCTGCTCTTTGCTGATGACACTGTGCTCTTGGGAGATTCTGAAGAGAAGTTGCAGAGATTGGTGGATGAATTTGGTAGGGTGTGCAAAAGAAGAAAATTAAAGGTGAATACAGGAAAGAGTAAGGTTATGAGGATAACAAAAGATTAGGTGATGAAAGATTGGATATCAGATTGGAGGGAGAGAGTATGGAGGAGGTGAACGTATTCAGATATTTGGGAGTGGACTTGTCAGCGGATGGGTCTATGAAAGATGAGGTGAATCATAGAATTGATGAGGGAAAAAGAGTGAGTGGTGCACTTAGGAGTCTGTGGAGACAAAGAACTTTGTCCTTGGAGGCAAAGAGGGGAATGTATGAGAGTATAGTTTTACCAACTCTCTTATATGGGTGTGAAGCATGGGTGATGAATGTTGCAGCGAGGAGAAGGCTGGAGGCAGTGGAGATGTCATGTCTGAGAGCAATGTGTGGTGTGAATATAATGCAGAGAATTCGTAGTTTGGAAGTTAGGAGGAGGTGCGGGATTACCAAAACTGTTGTCCAGAGGGCTGAGGAAGGGTTGTTGAGGTGGTTCGGACATGTAGAGAGAATGGAGCGAAACAGAATGACTTCAAGAGCGTATCAGTCTGTAGTGGAAGGAAGGCGGGGTAGGGGTCGGCCTAGGAAAGGTTGGAGGGAGGGGGTAAAGGAGGTTTTGTGTGCGAGGGGCTTGGACTTCCAGCAGGCATGCGTGAGCGTGTTTGATAGGAGTGAATGGAGACAAATGGTTTTTAATACTTGACGTGCTGTTGGAGTGTGAGCAAAGTAACATTTATGAAGGTATTCAGGGAAACCGGTAGGCCGGACTTGAGTCCTGGAGATGGGAAGTACAGTGCCTGCACTCTGAAGGAGGGGTGTTAATGTTGCAGTTTAAAAACTGTAGTGTAAAGCACCCTTCTGGCAAGACAGTGATGGAGTGAATGATGGTGAAAGTTTTTCTTTTTCGGGCCACCCTGCCTTGGTGGGAATCGGCCAGTGTGATAATAATAAAAAAAATATATATATGTATGTATATATATGTGTATATATACTAATGTTCTTTATAATTTGCAGGCGAAGCGCCTTGTTTGTTGTGTATCTCATATTCTTACTGTGGAAGTTAAAATAAAAACTTATGGATACAAAAAAAGAAGTATGAGGCACCAAATGGTATAAGAATATGCATTTACAATTTATATTTCAGCTCGTGCAAAAAAGTTTAGAATATTGCTTAAAATGTTCTGTGTCTCATTTCAGTAATAATCTTTGCCATATTATACAATCTCTATATTCCTCGTTAATTAAGACAGTCAAGCACATAGTGGTCAAGAGTGTGACAGTAAAGTTGACCACATACTATCTATTTAGTTTAATCATCATCAGTGTACATGACATGCTGTCACAAGCACATGCTGTCACAAGCACATGTTGTCACAAGCACATGTTACCACAAGAACATGTTACGACAAGCACATGTAACAAACCTAAGTCTGGCTACTACAATATCAATGTGTTTACGTTGTAGGTTGCTCCATAATTATTCTTATTAACAGTCATATCATCACAGTAATTTATAGATCTATTCAAACTTCTAACTGAATTCCTGTGACATTCTGATTCATTATTTTCTTCTTTCTTAATGATTTAAATAAAGTAACACATATGTATCATTAGGATTCTTATGCATCGTGAAGTAAATTTATTGTTAAAAGATTCCGCCCATCATAATAAACTTATTCATAACAACAGCCCAGATACAGAGATCATACTTTTATACATAGTAACACCTTAAATGTATACGTTATACAAAGACCACGATGATATATACAAAAACATGAATAAAATTCATATTAACAAATTAAAAACTATGGCATATAAACAGAGGAATTAAAAATAACTGACCTTAGTTTCAAATTTAGGTTGGATAAATATATGAGTGAGAGGGGTTGGATTTGAGTGGGACTTGCAAATGAGTGGATAGAGTTATCAGAGCTTATTTCTTGGGTAGCATTGAAAATTGGGTTGGGCAAATGTTTTGTTAGTGGGATGGATTGTAAAGGACCTGCCTAGTATGGGCCAACAGGCCTGCTGCAGTGATCTTCCTTTATGTTACCATGGTGGTGTAACTGGACGGGAAGTTCTTCTCTTCTGGCTGGACTGCGGTACCAGACTGTCCGGGTGGATGTATTTACACGGTACAGATTTTTGCGTGTCCTCCACTCTAATTTCACGATATTAAATAATATAAGGATATTAAAACAGCGCAGATATGCGCAGATATGCGCATGAGAAAGTAGCACCAGTGTGAGTGATATACATCTCAGAATGTTCAACGCAGTACATGTACTTAGGAACTGGTATTTGC
>NC_069403.1:111961343-112011343 GCF_026875155.1 Cherax quadricarinatus | reverse complement strand
ACGTCAAAGACCTGGGGTGATTATGTCGGAGGACTCACCTTCAAGGACCATAACATTGTATCAATCGCATCTGCTAGAAAAATGACAGATGGATAATGAGAACCTTCAAAACTAGGGAGGCCAAGCCCATGATGACACTCTTCAGGTCACTTGTTCTATCTAGGCTGAATATTGCTGCACTCTAACAGCACCTTTCAAGGCAGGTGAAATTGCCTGACCTAGAAAATGTACAGAGAACTTTCACGGCGCGCATAACGGAGATAAAACACCTCAATTACTGGAGCGCTTGAGGTTTCTAAACCTGTATCCCTGGAACGCAGGAGGGAGAGATACATGTATATACACCTGGAAAATCCTAGAGGACTAGTACCGAACTTGCACACGAAAATCACTCACTAACGAAAGCAAAGACTTGGCAACGATGCACCATCCCCCCAATGAAAAGCAGGGGTGTCACTAGCACGTTAAGAGACCATACAATAAGTGTCAGGGGACCGAGACTGTTCAACTGCCTCCAGCACATAAGGGGATTACCAACAGACCCCTGGCAGTCTTCAAGCTGGCACGGACAAGCACCTAAAGGCAGTTCCTGATCACCGGGCTGTGGCTCGTACGTTGGTTGCGTGCAGCCAGCAGCAACAGCCTGGTTGATCAGGCGCTGATCCACCAGGAGGCCTGGTCACAGACCGGGCCGCGGGGGCGTTGACCCCGAAACTCTCTCCAGGTAAACTCCAGGTAACCGACGGGAGTTTCTTCTCTTCTGGCTGGACTACGTACGAGTCTAAAACCGGTGGATGTATTTACTCAGCACAGATTCTGTGTGTCCCTCTCTGTAATTACATCTGTCTGTATATAATGATATTAAAACATTTGTTCTAATATATATGGGTAATGCTCCATGGTGAGGCTGCATTTGAAGAATTAAGTTCCTCTTTGAGGAAATGCTGTGTTTGGGGTTCACAGCTCTCAACGTCCCCCTCAAATGCTGTGTTTGGGGTTCACAGCTCTCAACGTCCCCCTCAAATGCTGTGTTTGAGGTTCACGGCTCTCCACGTCCCCCTCAAATGCTGTGTTTGGGGTTCACAGTTCTCAACGCCCCCCTCAAATGCTGTGTTTGGGGTTCACAGCTCTCAACGTCCCCCTCAAATGCTGTGTTTGGGGTTCACAGCTCTCAACATCCCCCTCAAATGCTGTGTTTGGGGTTCACAGTTCTCAACGTCCCCCTCAAATGCTGTGTTTGGGGTTCACAACTCTCAACGTCCCCCTCAAATGCTGTGTTTGGGGTTCACAGCTCTCAACGTCCCCCTCAAATGCTGTGTTTGGGGTTCACAGCTCTCAACGTCCCCCTCAAATGCTGTGTTTGGGGTTCACAGCTCTCAACGTCCCCCTCAAATGCTGTGTTTAGGGTTCACAGCTCTCATCGTCCCCCTCAAATGCTGTTTTTAGGGTTCACAGCTCTCAACGTCCCCCTCAAATGCTGTGTTTGGGGTTCACAGCTCTCAACGTCCCCCTCAAATGCTGTGTTTGGGGTTCACAGCTCTCAACATCCCCCTCAAATGCTGTGTTTGGGGTTCACAGCTCTCAACGTCCCCCTCAAATGCTGTGTTTGGGTTCACAACTCTCAACGTCCCCCTCAAAGCTGTGTTTGGGGTTCACAGCTCTCAACGTCCCCCTCAAATGCTGTGTTTGGGGTTCACAACTCTCAACGTCCCCCTCAAATGCTGTGTTTGGGGTTCACAGCTCTCAACGTCCCCTTCAAATGCTGTGTTTGGGGTTCACAGCTCTTAACGTCCCCTCAAATGCTGTGTTTGGGGTTCACAGCTCTCAACGTCCCCCTCAAATGCTGTTTTGGGTTCACAGCTCTCAACGTCCCCCTCAATGCTGTGTTTGGGGTTCACAGCTCTCAACGTCCCCCTCAAATGCTGTGTTTGGGGTTCACAGCTCTCAACGTCCCCCTCAAATGCTGTGTTTGGGGTTCACAGCTCTCAACGTCCCCCTCAAATGCTGTGTTTGGGGTTCACAGCTCTCAACATCCCCCTCAAATGCTGTGTTTGGGGTTCACAGCTCTCAACGTCCCCCTCAAATGCTGTGTTTGGGGTTCACAACTCTCAACGTCCCCCTCAAATGCTGTGTTTGGGGTTCACAGCTCTCAACGTCCCCCTCAAATGCTGTGTTTGGGGTTCACAGCTCTCAACGTCCCCCTCAAATGCTGTGTTTGGGGTTCACAGCTCTCAACGTCCCCCTCAAATGTACTATAACATTTCCGTTTTTCTTCTGATACGAAGCTGTTTTGTTACCAGAGTGTGTGAGTGTACAGCATATTATTACACATTGTTAAAAAGTATTGAGTGGGAGTGGGAGTGTTGAGCACATTATTCCACACTGACAAAGAATCTTACGTGTGTTCGAGAGTGCAGAGAACATTATTACACCTAGTTAAAGGATACTGAGTAGGTGTGGGCGTGTAGAGTACATTAGCACACATTACCAAAGAGTGCAGTGATTGACCAAGTCGCTGGACAAAGATCAACATAGATCGAAACGTTGTTCCATGAAAAGTCTGTCTAGTAAAGAATATCTTTTCTTCACCCTTTTAAATGGCACAGTGATGTATAATGTTAGTTGCCAACAACACATCAGGTGCCAGAAATATTTAAAAAAGTACCAAACATTAATATCTGAGGAAATACGCTGTGTGATGTACAGTTTATAATGACGAAAATAAACTTTATCAAGTTCTAACTTGATCAGTCTCAGCACTGTTATAATGTGTTCTTCACATTGTAACACTGCTGAGAATGATCACACGCACTCAGCACTAATTAACACTACACTCATATACACTCTCAGCACTTGTTAACACTGTTATAATGTGTTCTTCACTCACATACACTCTCAGCACTAACACTGTTATACCTCTATTAACACGATGTAATTGCTGTTTCTTACTAAATTCCTGTGACATTCAGATTCAATATTTACTTATCTCTTATTAACAATACAAATAAGGTACAAACATACATTATTTGTTTCGCAAGGATACTTACATATTTTACCCACAATAATAAAGTTAACATTAGAGATACAGAGATCTCTGTCATACATAGGAACACCATAAATACATACATGACACATGTTATACATGTTAACACGGAAGATACAAAGACGACGATGTTATATACAGGAACATGCATAAAGTTAATTTTAACACATTACAAACCCTGAGTACAAAGAGAAGAATATAATTTAAAATAATTGGCCTTTCCATGGTGGTGGAACCGGTCGGGAAGTTCTCTTTTGGCTGGACTACCGTACGAGTCTACCCGAGTGGATGCATTTACAGAGCACAGATTTCTGTCTATTCAGAGCAACCAAGGTACTAATTTTACGGCCAAAGCATTTAGGGAAGCATTAACTAGGCTAGGAACAATTCACAATTTATCCGCTGCCTATCATCCGCAGTCCCAAGGCGCCTTGGAAAGATTCCATCAGACGTTAAAAACCCTGATGAGAACTTTTCGCATGCATTTTCCTACAGACTGGGATGAATCTCTTCCTCTGTTGCTGTTCGCAATGAGAGAAACTGTGCAGGAGTTCACAGGGTGCAGTCCGTCTGAGCTAATCTTTGGGCACAATGTACAAGGTTCTCTTCGGGTGCTCAAGGAAGGATGGATTTGAGAAGACGCCTCCTTAACACTCTACAACCCTTCTTCAAGGATGCAGGTGGCACGTCAGTTGGCTAAAGTTAACTTAAAAGCAGCTCAAAATACGATGAAACAGAGGTATGACAGAAATTCAAAGTTTCGTTCCTTTCATCCAGGAGACAAAGTGTTGGTACAGGAACCTATACCTAATCACACCTTAAAAACTAGATTTACGGGACTTATGCAGATTGTAAGTAAATTATCTTATGTATACTATGTGATACCTCCCCTTGACAAGACCTCAGAAAGTAAAGCAAACCACATTACTCAAATTAAAGCATTTAATACTTCAGATAAAGTCACAGTAACGACGCTGGCCTCTGTCCCTGTAGACGACCCTGACTATTTTCCACTCCATCCCCGAAATTAAAGTAAAGCTTCCCAATTATGTCCTCAAGGACCCTAGCCCTTTAATAATGGGGCTGTCTGAGAATCAAGTAATAAGTTTAACAGCGCTTCTACAATCCTACCCTGATATCTTTTCAGATGTGCCGATAAAATGTACACAAGGATATAATGATGGTGATATTGGTAACTCTAAACCCATTAAACTCTCCCCCTACAGAGCTAATCCTGGAAAAAACAGAGGCTACTTCAGCAGGAAGTAGAATTCTGTTAGATCATGGGTTAGTGGAGGAATCATCTAGTCCGTGGGCTTCTCCGTGCATCCTTGTTAAGAAAGACTACCGTAAGGTGAATGATGTCACTATTTCAGATGTATACCCTTGGCCACGTCTGGATGACGTAATCGACTTCGTGGGTAAGACTACTTTTATATCTATACTAGACCTACTTAAAGGTAAATCTCTGTCTTCGTAATTCCGGGAGACCATTATCAATGTACAGTAACCCCCTTCGGAATGAAAAACTGGCCGGCATCATTCCAGAAACTGATCCATCAGGCTATTTAAAGGATTGAAGGAACGGCTACTTACCTAGATGATCTTATGGTGGTGTCGGACACTTGGGACCAACACCTGTTTAGGCTTAAGGCTCTCTATGAGACTAAGTCATCCTTTGGCCAGTCTACTGTTAATTTTTTGGGCCATGAAGTAGGTAGTGGAAAAGTGGTCCCTAAATTTGCTAAAATTCTTGCCATTAACAATTATCCAGTACATCATGATAGAAAATCCCACCAACGTTTCTATAGCTATTCCTGCAGCCTGGCTAGTTCCTCTCATTCCTGCAGCCTGGCTAGTTCCTCTCATTCCTGCAGCCTGGCTAGTTCCTCTCATTCCTGCAGCCTGGCTAGTTCCTCTCATTCCTGCAGCCTGGCTAGTTCCTCTCATTCCTGCAGCCTGGCTAGTTCCTTCTATTCCTGCAGCCTGGCTAGTTCCTCTCATTCCTTCAGCCTGGCTAGTTCCTCTCATTCCTGCAGCCTGGCTAGTTCTTCTCATTCCTGCAGCCTGGCTAGTTCCTCTCATTCCTGCAGCCTGGCTAGTTCCTCTCATTCCTGCAGCCTGGCTAGTTCCTCTCATTCCTGCAGCCTGGCTAGTTCCTCTCATTCTTATTGTCTCCAATACTGCTGATTTTTTTTTTTTTTTTAATGATTTCTTGCTCTAATATACGTTTGAAACCCTAGCATTTCTTTTTGTTTTTTATCTATTATTAAATAATGTTCTTTAAAATTTATTTTACACTGTGTACGGCTTTGATCTGTTTCACTAGCTCAGGCTGGTACCAAAGTCAAACTTGTGTAGAGATATGAGACACTAATTATTTTAGTTATTCTTGTCTGTTTACAAGCGAAAAAATGCAGTGAACTGCTACAACCATTTATATGTACGTAACTCTTGTAAAATACTTCAGTAGTTACAACAGTCTTCATGTTTCCTTTAAACAAGACTCAAGTCACTCAGGTTCAGTAGCTATGGTAGTTTTATAGGTTTCCTTCCAGCAGGACTGAAGTCACTATGGTTCAGTAGCTATGGTAGTTTTATAGGTTTCCTTCCAGCAGGACTGAAGTCACTATGGTTCAGTAGCTATGGTAGTTTTATAGGTTTCCTTCCAGCAGGACTGAAGTCACTATGTTTCAGTAGCTATGGTAGTTTTATAGGTTTCCTTCCAGCAGAACTGAAGTCACTATGGTTCAGTAGCTATGGTAGTTTTATAGGTTTCCTTCCAGCAGGACTAAAGTCACTATGGTTCAGTAGCTATGGTAGTTTTATAGGTTTCCTTCCAGCAGAACTGAAGTCACTATGGTTCAGTAGCTATGGTAGTTTTATAGGTTTCCTTCCAGCAGGACTGAAGTCACTATGGTTCAGTAGCTATGGTAGTTTTATAGGTTTCCTTCCAGCAGAACTGAAGTCACTATGGTTCAGTAGCTATGGTAGTTTTATATGTTTCCTTCCAGCAGAACTGAAGTCACTATGGTTCAGTAGCTATGGTAGTTTTATAGGTTTCCTTCCAGCAGGAATGAAGTCACTATGGTTCAGTAGCTATGGTAGTTTTATAGGTTTCCTTCCAGCAGAACTGAAGTCACTATGGTTCAGTAGCTATGGTAGTTTTATATGTTTCCTTCCAGCAGAACTGAAGTCACTATGGTTCAGTAGCTATTGTAGTTTTATAGGTTTCCTTCCAGCAGGAATGAAGTCACTATGGTTCAGTAGCTATGGTAGTTTTATAGGTTTCCTTCCAGCAGAACTGAAGTCACTATGGTTCAGTAGCTATGGTAGTTTTATAGGTTTCCTTCCAGCAGAACTGAAGTCACTGTGGATCAGTAGCTATGGTAGTTTCAGAGGTATTCTTCCAGCAGTGAAAGTCATTATACTTTACATGTTCGACAAATACTTCAGTATTAAGAACTCCTTCCCTACTGGGTTAGCCACTATGGTTACAATGTATTCAACACGCTAAAAAGCATAATTATGTTCTCTTTCAATAAATGCATGTTACAGTACTTGAAAGACCGTCATAGTGAGATAAGTCTTTAATCACAGAAAAATCATTGACCATTACAAACATAAAAGAAAAACTCTTCAGAAAAATTTGCCAATTCGGGAGACCTGATTTAGTGACAAAATTAATTTTAGTAGACCAAAGGCGGGTCATCATCTGACTAAGACCCGCGTCAGGAAACATTTGTCCTGTTTCCTGACGAACCTTACCTAACCTAAGCAGACCATCTTACAGCCTGACTGATACCTTTTATATTAATTTATAATGCAACTCCGAGAATCGTCCCAACCTTAAGGCTTAAGTTCCAAAAGAATCAATTAAAAAGACTCAAGAAATCGTAATGACACGATTGCAAATAAACCATACCCCCGGCCGGGATTGAACCCGCGGTCATAGAGTCTCAAAACTCCAGCCCGTCGCGTTAGCCACTAGAGTCATGTTGACGGCAGTGAAGGGACTTGAGCTAGAGTTCGTCACGGCCACGCTAGCTGGAGATTCGTCTGTAAAAACTTGCATTTGTGGTCACAGTGGTGCCTGTGCTAACCTTCCTATGGTGTAGAAATATACCTAGTTGGATGAATCTTATTGTGGCTAGCTGGTCTAGTGGCTAACGCGACGGGCTGGAGTTTTGAGACTCTATGACCGCGGGTTCAATCCCGGCCGGGGTATGGTTTAATCAATTAAAAAATTAATACAGAAAATATTTCTATGCAAATAGAGTACTTGAAGAGTTGAGTCATCTCCAGGAGGAAGTTGTAAGTGTAATAACTATTGTCAACTTTAATTACGAAGGACAAAAATATAATAGAATATAGATAATTATGAAGTGTTAATTAACCCTTATATTATCATTATTATAATCAAAAAGAAGCGCTAAGCCACAAGGGCTATACAACAATTAACTCTTATAAAACTTATGCTAAATATTAATACAATAAGAAAAAGAAATTCAGGGTAATAAAAGTATTATCAAAAGTAATTATGAAATATAATTAATACAGGTACCAAATATAATACATGTATTTACTGAATATATTTTATTATTAATTATAAAATATATTAACGCATTTCAGATTAATATGAAAATATTGATACCTCTTTTCTCAGTCTGGTATTATTGTTCAAGTTAATTATAAAAAAAATAAATGAAACGCGAAATCAAAATCAAAACACTTATAACATCGTATACAGTGGACCCCCGCATAACGATTACCTCCGAATGCGACCAATTATGTAAGTGTATTTATGTAAGTGCATTTGTACGTGTATGTTTGGGGGTCTGAAATGGACTAGTCTACTTCACAATATTTCTTATGGGAACAAATTCGGTCAGTACTGGCACCTGAACATACTTCTGGAGTGAAAAAATATCGTTAACCGGGGGTCCACTGTATATGACAGTTGCTTGTCTCTGCTTATAATATTTGTTGTAGACAAACACCTGAAAGTTACAGAGAAAAATTCACTTCTGATCACTAATTTATGGGTTTGTTAAAACAGGAAGAGTAATATGTATCTGAATAATAACGAAATTTTACACAAATATGTTTACATGGAAATTAATAATCACATAATCGTTTAAAAGTAGCACAAAAGAAAAACTTATAGAGAAACGAAGGCACAGAAAGAGAACATACACCGGAGATCGACACCATGCCCAGCCCTTCTAGGGTAGGGTAGGTGCCCGAGCCCGAGCCTTTAGCTCATAAGACTGTCATTCCCATTTGCCCCCTTGTGGCGGGGATGGCAGACCAGAGAGGCCTAGCTTGTGGCTAGGCCTGGGGACAGTTAGTCCCAAAGATGAGGAGGTACTTGTGCCTCCTCCCATGGGAGACTTAGGTCTCAGACACTCCCTAAAGAGGGAGCCAAGGCCGGGCCACCACTTGGACAAGGCCCGGGCCGGGAGAATACCGGCTAATCTTTAATAATAATAAATAAACATACACCGGAGAAAAGCAACAAGGTAAGAAAGAGTAAGCAAGGCAATATATAAGGAAGAAGGCATCAAATATTAAAAAACAAATATAGACTGAAGAAGGAAGCAAACAAGGAGAAAATAAGGAACTTGGACAAGTAAATAAACTGGAAGAGAAGATAAGTTAGGAAAAAAAACATACAACGGAAAATGGTAACAAAGAAAGAACAAGCAAAGAAGCACAGAGCTTACATTCTTGAGGAAGAACATTAACTAGCAAGACAACGAATACCAGTGGGAAAGACAAGGAACTCTAGCAAGAAAATAAGAACCAGCTCACTGTTTACAGAAAGCCTTCAAACACATCAACTTGTGTCAAATTATTTCAGCAATCATTCTAAGTTAAGAAAAGAACTGTGTCTAGTCTACTGCTAAGATGTTCAGGGATTTGTTGGCCAAGCAGTTTAGAACAAGAAGTTTCCAGTATAAACCAACAGATCAGAGAACCGGAGCATCCTGACTACTACATCCAAGAAAGTGAACACAAAGTCAAGTAAAAACTATTATAAAACAACTTTAGCGATTCCCATAATTTCATTAAGGAGAAAAGCAAAAATTTAACTAACATAATCTCCTGTCCCAATAAATTAGACAACTGTTTCTTATAAATAACATATACAGTGATGAAGTCTTTGTCAAGACAGTGACCTTCGTGACACAGGGAAGATCTGACGTTAATTTCCACGTATTGGAACACAAGACGACTGTGAAATACGAACAGCAGAGCTCTGCTTTCTTTCACTATCTCAAAAATCAACAAAATCTTACTCGATTAACTTGTTTATAAAATCAAGAAGTTGGAGAAAGAGAAAAAGGAAAAAATACGAGTTTACCTGACAATATAATAACGACTGATAATGTGTTACTACTAACAAAAATAATACTTACGAAACAACGTTTAACCGTAAATATTATATATGAAACTATATCTGTTTATCTGAAGAAAACACATGACATCCGCACAACCAACTGTCGCACATGTTGCTACACTTAGCACAACCAACTGTCGCACATGTTGCTACACTTAGCACAACCAACTGTCGCACATGTTGCTACACTTAGCACAACCAACTGTCGCACATGTTGCTACACTCAACACAACCAACTGTCGCACATGTTGCTACACTTAGCACAACCAACTGTCGCACATGTTGCTACACTTAGCACAACCAACTGTCGCACATGTTGCTACACTCAACACAACCAACTGTCGCACATGTTGCTACACTTAGCACAACCAACTGTCGCACATGTTGCTACACTTAGCACAACCAACTGTCGCACATGTTGCTACACTTAGCACAACCAACTGTCGCACATGTTGCTACACTTAGCACAACCAACTGTCGCACATGTTGCTACACTTAGCAAAACCCAAAACTGTCGCACATGTTGCTACACTTAGCACAACCAACTGTCGCACATGTTGCTACACTTAGCACAACCAACTGTCGCACATGTTGCTACACTCACCACAACCAACTGTAGCACATGTTGCTACACTCAACACAACCAACTGTCGCACATGTTGCTACACTCAACACAACCAACTGTCGCACATGTTGCTACACTCAACACAACCAACTGTCACACATGTTGCTACACTCTACACAACCAACTGTCGCACATGTTGCTACACTTAGCACAACCAACTGTCGCACATGTTGCTACACTCACCACAACCAACTGTCACACATGTTGCTACACTCACACAAACCCAACTGTCGCACATGGTTGCTACACTTAGCACAACCAACTGTCGACATGTTGCTACACTTACACAACCAACTGTCGCACATGTTGCTACACCCCAAACACAACCAACTGTCACACATGTTGCTACACTCACCACAACCAACTGTCACACATGTTGCTACACTCAACACAACCAACTGTCACACATGTTGCTACACTCAACACAACCAACTGTCGCACGTGTTGCTACACTCAACACAACCAACTGTCGCACGTGTTGCTACACTCAACACAACCAACTGTCGCACGTGTTGCTACACTTAGCACAACCAACTGTCACACATGTTGCTACACTCAGCACAACCAACTGTCACACATGCTGCTACACTCAGCACTGCCAACTGTCGCACATGTTGCTACACTCAACACAACCAACTGTCGCACATGTTGGCGTGGTGGTCAGGGTCAAGGTAGGGTGGTGGTCACGGTCAAAGTAGCGTGGTGGTGAGGGTCAAGGTAGCGTGGTGGTGAGGGTCAAGGTAGCGTGGTGGTCAGGGTCAAGGTAGCGTGGTGGTGAGGGTCAAGGTAGCGTGGTGGTGAGGGTCAAGGTAGCGTGGTGGTGAGGGTCAAGGTAGCGTGGTGGTCAGGGTCAAGGTAGCGTGGTGATCAGGGTCAAGGTAGCGTGGTGGTCAGGGTCAAGGTAGCGTGGTGGTCAGGGTCAAGGTAGCGTGGTGGCCAGGGTCAAGGTAGCGTGGTGGCCAGGGTCAAGGTAACGTGGTGGCCAGGGTCAAGGTAGCGTGGTGGCCAGGTTCAAGGTAGCGTGGTGGCCAGGGTCAAGGTAGCGTGGTGGTCAGGATCAAGGTAACGTGGTGGTCAGGGTCAAGGTAGGGTGGTGGTCACGGTCAAAGTAGCGTGGTGGTCAGGGTCAAGGTAGCGTGGTGGTGAGGGTCAAGGTAGCGTGGTGGTGAGGGTCAAGGTAGCGTGGTGGTCAGGGTCAAGGTAGCGTGCTGATCAGGGTCAAGGTAGCGTGGTGGTCAGGGTCAAGGTAGCGTGGTGGTCAGGGTCAGGTAGCGTGGTGGTCCGGGTCAAGGTAGCGTGGTGGTCAGGGTCAAGGTAGCGTGGTGGTCAGGGTCAAGGAAGCGTGCTGGTCAGGGTCAAGGTAGCGTGGTGGTCAGGGTCAAGGTAGCGTGGTGGTCAGGGTTAAGGAAGCGTGGTGGTCAGCGTCAAGGTAGCGTGGTTGTCAGGGTCAAGGTAGCATGGTTGTCAGGATCAAGGTAGCGTGGTTGTCAGGGTAAAGATAGCGTGGTTGTCAGGGTAAAGATAGCGTGGTTGTCAGGGTCAAGGTAGCGTGGAGGTCAGGCTCAAGGTAGCGTGGTTGTCAGGGTCAAGGTAGCGTGGTTGTCAGGGTCAAGGTAGCGTGGTTGTCAGGGTCAAGGTAGCGTGGTTGTCAGGGTCAAGGTAGCGTGGTGGTCAGGGTCAAGATAGCGTGGTTGTCAGAGTCAAGGTAGCGAGGCGGTCAGGGTCAATGTAGCATGGTGGTCAGGGTTAAGGTAGCTGGTTGTCAGGGTCAAGGTAGCGTGGTGGTCAAGGTCAAGGTAGCGTGGTGGTCAAGGTGAAGGTAGCGTGGTGGTCAGGGTTAAGGTAGGGTGGTGGTCAGGGTCAAGGTAGCGTGGTGGTCAGGGACAAGGTAGAGTGGTGGTCAAGGTCAAGGTAGCGTGGTGGTCAGGGTCAAGGTAGCGTGGTGGTAAGGTCAAGGGAGCGTGGTGATCAGGGTTAAGGTAGGGTGGTGGTCAGGGTCAAGGTAGCGTGGTGGTCAGGGTCAAGGTAGCGTGGTGGTCAGGGTCAAGGTAGCGTGGTGGTCAGGGTCAAGGTAGCGTGGTGGTCAGGGTCAGGTAGCGTGGTGGTCAGGGTCAAGGTAGCGTGGTGGTCAGGGTCAAGGTAGCGTGGTGGTCAGGGTCAAGGTAGCGTGGTGGTCAGGGTGAAGGTAGCGTGGTGGTCAGGGTGAAGGTAGCGTGGTGGTCAGGGTGAAGGTAGCGTGGTGGTCAGGGTCAAGGTAGCGTGGTGGTCAGGGTCAAGGTAGCGTGGTGGTCAGGGTCAAGGTAGCGTGGTTGTCAGGGTCGAGGTAGCGTGGTTGTCAGGGTCGAGGTAGCGTGGTGGTCAGGGTCAAGGTAGCGTGGTGGTCAGGGTCAAGGTAGCGTGGTGGTCAGGGTCAAGGTAGCGTGGTGGTCAGGGTAAAGGGTAGCGTGGTGGTCAGGGTCAAGGTAGCGTGGTGGTCAGGGTCAAGGTAGCCTGGTGGTCAGGGTCAAGGTAGCCTGGTGGTCAGGGTCATGGTAGCGTGGTGGTCAGGGTCAAGGTAGCGTGGTGGTCAGGGTCAAGGTAGCCTGGTGGTCAGGGTCAAGGTAGCGTGGTGGTCAGGGTCAAGGTAGCGTGGTGGTCAGGGTCAACGTAGCGTGGTGGTCAGGGTCAAGGTAGCGTGGTGGTCAGGGTCAAGGTAGCGTGGTGGTCAGGGTGAAGGTAGCGTGGTGGTCAGGGTCAAGGTAGCTGGTGGTCAGGGTCAAGGTAGCGTGGTGGTCAGGGTCAAGGTAGCCTGGTGGTCAGGGTCAAGGTAGCGTGGTGGTCAGGGTCAAGGTTAGCGTGGTGGTCAGGGTCAAGGTAGCGTGGTGGTCAGGGTCAAGGTAGCGTAGCGTGGTGGTCAGGGTCAAGGTAGCGTGGTGGTCAGGGTCAAGGTAGCGTGGTGTCAGGGTCAAGGTAGCCTGGTTGTCAGGGTCAAGGTAGCCTGGTTGTCAGGGTCAAGGTAGCCTGGTTGTCAGGGTCAAGGTAGCGTGGTGGTCAGGGTCAAGGTAGCGTGGTGGTCAGGGTCAAGGCAGCGTGGTGGTCAGGGTCAAGGTAGCGTGGTGGTCAGGGTCAAGGTAGCGTGGTGGTCAGGGTCAAGGTAGCGTGGTGGTCAGGGTCAAGGTAGCGTGGTGGTCAGGGTCAAGGTAGCGTGGTGGTCAGGGTCAAGGTAGCGTGGTGGTCAGGGTCAAGGCAGCTGGTGGTCAGGGTCAAGGTAGCGTGGTGGTCAGGGTCAAGGTAGCGTGGTGGTCAGGGTCAAGGTAGCGTGGTGGTCAGGGTCAAGGTAGCGTGGTGGTCAGGGTCAAGGTAGCGTGGTGGTCAGGGTCAAGGTAGGGTGGTGGTCAGGGTCAAGGTAGCGTGGTGGTCAGGGTCAAGGTAGCGTGGTGGTCAGGGTCAAGGTAGGGTGGTGGTCAGGGTCAAGGTAGGGTGGTGGTCAGGGTCAAGGTAGCGTGGTGGTCAGGGTCAAGGTAGCGTGGTTGTCAGGGTCAAGGTAGCGTGGTGGTCAGGGTCAACATTTTCACTCACCTCAATTGGTCGACTTTCTTTTATTCACTAACATATTTATTGTTAATTTTCAGATGTGAAGATATGAACAAAAAAATTTTGACTATTCTAAACATCTTTTGAGAAAAGTCTCACTTTTCTTTTCTCCATATCTCTCACTTCATTCTCCACATCTCTCACTTCTTTCTTCACATCTCTCATTCCTTTTTTCTCAACTATTTCCGATTGTTGAGAAAGGAAAAACGACAAGTAATAAATATGGAAAAACAGTATTCTCAATCATTGCAAGAATCTGGAATTTCTTACAGGAAAAAAGGACCAATTTTGTCTCTTTGACGTCGACTTGATGTTCTTGATGACACCAACAGTCAGCATCACTGTCAGGCTGTGAGTGGTCCTGGGAAGTGAAAGTTCTTAAACTCTTATATACCTCCATGTCAGGTGGTGGTCCGTAGGAGATAAATAGCAGAAAATTCTGACACAGATGCAGTATATTGTGAATCTTTAATGACTATGTTTCTATGTTTCCTACATATATTAACGTACTCTCTGCTCGGTTAGATCAGTTTGAGACTTTTATGCCCACTGTGTGGGCGGAACATAGTAAAGTATAGCGTTACACTGCATTTGTGGTCAGTAGGTTGGTTCATGCAGCCAGTAAACATTTGTGGTCAGTAGGTTGGTTCATGCAGCCAGTGAACATTTGTGGTCAGTAGGTTGGTTCACGGCATTAGTAAACATTTGTGGTCAGTAGGTTGGTTCATGGCACTAGGAAATATTTGTGGTCAGTAAGTTTGGCACCAGTAAATATTTGTGGTCAGTAAGTTGGTTCATGGCACCAGCAAACATTTGTGGTCAGTAGGTTGGTTCATGGCACCAGCAAACATTTGTGGTCAGTAGGTTGGTTCATGGCACCAGCAAACATTTGTGGTCAGTAGGTTGGTTCATGGCACCAGCAAACATTTGTGGTCAGTAGGTTGGTTCATGGCATCAGCAAACATTTGAGAAACTGCCAATGTGTCATTGTGATTCAACTTGTTGGATGGATTAATTTAACTGTCAACTATCTGGTAGCACTTTAATTTATATATTCACTAAGTATTTTTCCCAATTATTTCTTCGTACTCTGCTCAAGCATCGTTGCATGGTTATTTTCATTGTATCTAATCCTCCATTTTAATCATTGTAATGTGTCACGGTGGACAATCTGGACACTAACCACCAGTCCCCGACTTTTGTGGGTGTTAAGAATCTCTGGGGAGTTAATTATGAACTACGTTCTTCAATTGATTCATGAAAAATTCACGAAAAACATATAAACAGAAAAAGGGAAAAATGTATGGAACTTTTTTTGGGTTCTTTTGCAGGGTAAAAGTTACCCGGTTTGTTCCGACAAGATGATCCAATACTTCTTTTTCCCTTACTTTTATACACAACAAAATTTTTCCTTAAAATACCGTCTTTTTCCTCGAAAGGGTATATGAGAAAAAAGAAATAAAAGACATTCAAAACACTCTTTCCACAGATCGTAATTAGGGTTTTTAAGGTTTTCTTTGAACAAATTTCCCTGCTTTCTTTATTCCATTTTTGCTTGACCAAATCAATTCCTTGTAAACGGTCTTGTTTTAATGCCCACATCGGGACTTCCGGTGGGGGGAATTACAAAGGGGACACAAAAAATTTGCGTCGGAGAGGGACACAAAAATTTCGTCAGTAGGAAGAAAAAATTTTGTCAGGAGGAGGAGACAGAAATTTGCGTCAGAAGGGGGAAAAAAAATTTCGTCAAAGGAGAATAGAAATTTGCGTCGGGGAAAAGAGACAGAAATCTGGTCCAAAAAGGCCCCCACCAAAACAGCCGAACGTAACCACGCAACCCTAACCCCAACGAAATTTTAAATTTTGGCAAAGGGGTTATTTTTTAAAGTTATTGCATATAAATTATTTTTTAATATTTTGGAATTTTTTGCATTTCTGCGGCAGAGAAACATTCAAAATTGAACAACAATCTTCCCAATTTAGTGACTCCCTCAAACCCCAAAATTATATAAACATCCTCCTCTCCTCCTCTCTCTCTCTCTCTCTCCACCAACAACACCACACAACACACACACAACCTGTTTTAAAACTTTTCTATGTGAACCTGCTCTCACGCAGAATTTAAAAATTTAAATTAGTAAAAAGAAATCAAAAATGTTTTTATTTGAGAAAATTCAAAATAAATAAAAAAGAATGCGTAGCATGGATTGTAATAAAAGTAGGGGGCAGCCCCTTTCAAACCCTTCATAAAATTTCCCGGGGTATATTGAACACGTTTTTCAGCTTGATCTATTTATTTTTTACATACAATAGTAAATTGGGTAAAAGCTGGAAATCCAGCATTGGTGGGTAAATAAGATAAATAAAAAACCTTGTACTTTTTTTATAAAGGCTGTCAGTAAGTCGTGTTTTTTTCTGTTGTAAGGAAAAGGGACAAGAGAAAATAAAAAAATTCCGGAATGTTCTAAAGCCGAACTATGAGGGGCAAAAAAAAAATAAATTGAAAAGGGGGGGGGTTTTTGAATAAACTTAAAGGGGAATTTTAACTAAAATTTATAAAAAGAGATTGTTACGTGCACTATTAGGTTATTGGGAAAGGGTTCGCAGGAAACAGGCAAATTTTCCTGACGGGGGCCCTTACCAATATGACCCCCTTTGGACTTTGGTCATCTGACCGGGCCCCCCGCTGGCTTACCGGCCACCCCTTTAAAAATTATGGCATTAAACCATTGTTATAATGCCTATTGCAAGTATAAGTAATAAATAAAAGGGCTTGTTGACGATGACGAAGACGATGAATGGGTGAACGGGGGGGAAAGGGGTGAGTGACCAGATGATGGGTGACTGACCAGGGTGATGTGACGACCAGGGGGGGGTGACGACCAGGTGAGGGTGCTGACCGGGGTGAGGGGTCTGCCCAGGGTGAGGGGTGATGACCAGGGTGATGGTGACTGACCGGGAAAAGGGGGTGACTGTTGGGAAGCACTATGCAACAGTTAGGTATTTTATTTCGAAACGTTTCGCCACAAGTAGGCTTCTTCACGAGTAAGAAAAGGTGTGAAGAGAAAAAATATTAAAGACATGTAATCAGTCCATCACCCTAAAGTTTTGAGGTGGTAGTCCCAGCCTGTTTTACCTAAAAAACCCTTTTTGGGGTTTTTTAAACCCATTTTATGTTCAATCGTCTGAACTGCAACAAAAGGGTACCCTTGGTACAGCCTGCAATCAATTTCGACAACCTCTACTATGAGAACGGCTGATTTAGAGGACCTTCCTCCCAACTCGGGTTTTTACCTCCCTAGTGACCTACGCTCACCTCGGGCGCTATTTGGGGCCCATCCTGCACTTCATTTCAAGTTTCATACCATGGAAAATGCCCTTTCTCCAACGAGGGGCTGAACCCAAAACTTTAAAGGGTGATGGACGTTACATCGTCTTCAAAATATCTTCTGCTTCTATCAACTTTTCTGTATTCGCGAAGAAACCTACGGTGGGAAACGTTTCGAAAAAAGAAAAACCAAATTTTAATTGGTCTTCCTAACAACCTGTGGGTTTTTTTATACCTTTTTTGTTCATGGGTGAGAAAAGGGGAAAAGGATAGTAAAAGGGTTGGGTGAAGGGGATGGATATGACCAGGTGATGGGGTGAGTGACCCGGGTATGGGTGATGACCGGGTATAAGATTACCAGGGGGATGGAGATGACCAGGACAGGTTAAAGGATGTGAACAAATACAGAGTGATGATGGGGGTGAAAAGGGGGATGGGCCTATGAAAGGGATGGACTGGTGGAGATGGTGGACTAGTGGGGGAGGGTGATGACTTTTGGGGGGGTTGGCTGTGGGGAGGGTATGGACTGGGGTGGGGGTCTTTGGGGGAGTGGATGTTGTGAGGGGGATAACGGCGGTGAGGGTGATGGACTAGTGGGGAGGGGGATGGGTGGGGTTAGGGGGTGGCTGGGGGTGAGGGCGATGGACTGGCGGTGATGGGGATGGACGGGGGAGGGGTGATGGACTGGGGTGGGTGGACTGTTGGGGAGGGGGGGACTGGCGGTGAGGGTGTGCTCGTGAGGGGAAAGGGTGGGTGAAGGGGAGGGCTGGCGGGGGGCGAAAGGACGGGGTGGATATGGACTGGGGGGAGGGTATGGACTGGTGGTGAGGGTGATGGATGGTGGGGGGGTGATCTGGGGGTGGGGTATGGACTGGTGGTGAGGTGTGGTGGGGTGGGGGGATGGACTGGTGGGGGGGTGTGACGGTGGGGGGGGTGTGGATGGGGGGGAGGGGAGGGCTGGTGGGGAAGTGACGGATGGGGGTTAGGTGATGGACTGGGGTGAGGGGATGGACGGTGGGAAGGGCGGGTGGTGGGAGAGGGGACTGTTAGGAGGGTGATGGACTGGGGGGAGGGGGAGGCTGGGGGTGAGGGGGGGGGATGGCGGTAGGGTGTGGACGGCGGGGAGGGTGATGGCGTGGTGAGGGGATGGGCGGGGTGAAGGTGACGGACGGTGGGAGATGGACTTTTAGTGAGGGTGATGGATGGTGGGAGGGCGAAAAGGGCTGGTGGGAGGGGGAGGACTGGGGTGATGGGAATTGACTGGGTGAGGGTGTGGAGGGGGAGGGGGTGGGCTGGCGGGAGGGTTTCGGACGGCGGTGAGGGGGGGACGGGGGGTTTAGGGGATGAATTTGGGGAGAGTGGGTGTTAGTAGGGTTTAGGGGGGCGGAGGGGGTGGACTGGGGGGAAGGGGACGTTAGTGAGGGGATGGGCGGCGGGGAGGGTGATGGACTGGGGGGTGAGGGGGAGGCTGGTGGTGAGGGTGTGGACTGGGGTGAGGGGGATGGCGGCGGTGGGTTGACGACTGGGGGAGGGGGATGACTGGGGGTGAGGGGGATGGGCTGGCTGAGGTTCGGACGGTGTGAAGGGGATGGCTGGGGGTGAAGGTATGGCGGTGGGAGGGCGAGGGTGGCGGGGAGGGGCGATGGCTGGCGGTGAGGGGGTGGGCTGGTGGTGAGGGTTTGGACTGGTGGGGAGGGGGTGGACTGGTGGTGGGTGAGGGGCGGGGGTGAGGGATGGATGGGTGGGGTGTGGACTGGGCGGGAGGGGGATGGACGGTGGTGAGGGGATGGACGGGGGTGAGGGTGAGGACTGGCGGGGAGGGTATGGACTGGGGGTTTTTGGGGGATGGGCTGGCGGTGAGGGGATGGACTGGGGTTTAGGGTTGGACTGGAGGTGAGGGTGATGGGCGGGGGTGAGAGTGGGGTGTTTGGTTAGGGTATGGACTGGGGGTGAGGGGGATGGGGTGGGGTGAGGGCCCTGGACTGGCGGTAAGGCGAGGACTGGGGGGTGGGGATTTTATGGCTGGTGTGGGGTGATGGACTGGTGGTGAGGTGATGGGCTGGTGGTGAGGGTGATGACTGGTGGTTTGGGGGATGGGCTGGGGGGAGGTGATGACTGGTGGGGAGGTGATGGGCTTTAGGTAGGATGGGGGGAGGGGGGATGGACGGGGGTGATTGACGGACTGGTGGGGAGGCGAGGGGCTGGCTTGAGGCGGAACTGGGGTTTAGGGGGATGGATGGTGTTAGGGTGATGGACTGGTGGGGAGGGTTTATGGGTGGGGGTGAAGGGGACGGACGGTGGTTAGGGTGATGGACTGGGGGTGGGGGATGGCGGTGGTGGGTGGGTGGATGGTGTGAAGGTGACGGATGGGGGTTAGGGAGGAAGGTGGTGAGGGGGTGGGGCTGGGGGTGAAAGGGGACGGACTGGTGGGGAGTGACTTTAGTGAGGGATGGACTGGGTGAGGTGATGGGCTGGCGGAGGGGGGTGGACTGGGGTGAGGGTATGGGGTGGCGGGAGGGATGGACTGGGGGTGAGGGGAAAGGACTGTGTTGAGGGTGAGGACTGGGGGTGAGGGTGATGGACGGGGGTGAGGCTGGACTGGCGGTGAGGGGGACGGCTGGGGGTGAGGGGGATGGGCGGGCGTTGAGGCGAGAACGGTGGTGAGAGGGACTGTTTTGAGGGTGATGGGGCTGGGGGGAGGGTGAGGCTGGGGGGATGGACAGTTAGTGGGGAAAGGGCTGGCGGTGAGGGTGAGGACGGCGGTGAGGGGGATGGACTTGGGGGGTGAGGGGATGGGCTGGTGGTGAGGGCGATGGGTGGCGGTGAGGTTACTGACTTTGGGGGGGCGATGGAGGTGGGGAGGGCATGGAGGCGGTGAGGTTTACGGACGGTGGTGGGTGAGGACTGGGGTGAAGGGGTGGACTGGGGAGGGCAGGACTGGCGGGGAGGCGAGGGCGGGGGTGAGGGGATGGGCTGGTGGGAGGGTGATGGACTGGTGGTGATGAAAGGAGGTGGGAGGGGTTATGGGCTGGGGTGAGGGGGGGACTGGGGGGTGAGGGGGAGGATGGCGTGAGGTGAGGGCTGGGGGGTGAGGGGGGAGGACTGGCGGGGAGGGTGTGGACTGGGGTGAGGTGATGGACTGGTGGTGAGGGGGAGGGGGGTTTGGGGGGTGATGGACGGTGGTGGGGTGGGATGGTGGTGGGGGTGATGGACGGGCGGGAGGGGATGGTGGTGTGGGGGTGATGGATGGCGGGGAGGGGGATGGCTGGTGAGGGAGGACTGGTGGTGAGGTGATGGACTGGTGTGGGGTGATGGACTGGGCGTGAGGGGGGTGGACTGGTGGTGAGGGTGATGGACGTGGGAGGGTGATGGAGGTGGTGAGGGGGATGGACGGTGGTGAGGGTGATGGACTGGGGGTAGGGTGTGGACTGGGGGTGGGGGTGATGGGGGTTGAGGGTGATGGATGGGGTAGGGCATGGACTGGTGGTGGGTTGGCTGGTGGTGAGGGATGGGTCGTGTGAGAGTATGGACTGGTGGTAAGGATGGTCTACGGTGGAGGATGGTCACTGGTGAAGTGATGGCTGTTGTGAAGGATGGGCGGGTGAGAGGATGGCTGGTGGGTTTAGGGATGGATGGTGGGAGATGATGGGTGGGGTGAGAGGATGGACTGGGGGTGAAGTGATGGATGGGGGTGAAGTGATGGACGGTGGTGGGGAGGATGGGCGGGGGTGAGAGGATGGACTGGGGGAGAGTGAGGAGGGGGTGGAGTGGATTGGTGAAGTGATTGGGCGGTGGGAGAGTGATGGACGTTTGGGAAAGGGTGGGGGGTGGTAAGGATGGCTGGGGGAGAGTGATGGGCTGGTGGGGAAGTGATGGGCTGGGGGTGAGGGATGGACGGTGGTGAGAGCGATGGGGTGGGTGAGGTGATGGAGGTGTGAAGGGGGGATGGATGGGGGGGTGATGGACGGGGTGAGGTATGGAAAAGGTGTAAAGGAGGCGGTGGGAGAGTGATGGACAGGTGGTGAAGGTGAGGGGCCTGGTGAGGGTTTAGGATGGGGTGAATTTTGGGTGGGGTGGGGTGAGGGAACTGGTGGTGAGGGTATGGGGCTGGGGTGGAAAAGATGGTGGGTTTTGTTGGGCCAAAAATTGTGGTGGGTCGGTGCCCGGGCCCCTTTCCCATGGAGTTGGGCCCAACTGGGTGGGTCATTGGGGTTATCCCGGGGGGGGGGGGAGATGGACCGCTTCATGGGTCAGGCTCGTTGCAGATTCCTTCTTTTCTTATTTCTTAGGGTTTATCTTACTCACCCCGAGCACTACAACACCCCAAAATACTCTGCCAAGCACTAAACACCCAACAAGCCTGCCCCCAAAATACAACACCCATACTTTCTCTCCACACCTACAACACCCCTCTAGCCTGCCACAGCCTCAACAAACCCAATATACCCGCCACAGCCTACAACACCCATCTATCTCTGCCCACCCCACACAACACCCAACTATACTCTGCCACAGCCTACATCACCCTCTATCCTACAGCCACAAAACCCAACTAACCGACAGCTACAAACCCAACTATACCCCACAGACACACACCCAAACATACTCTGCCCACACTCAACACCCCTACATACTCTGCCACAGCCAAAAAACACCCATAAAACTCTGCCCCAGCACTACAACACCCCTAAATGCCTGCCACAGCAATTTAAAACCCCAATATACTCTCCCCTCACAAACCCCCAAATAACTCTGCCACAGCACTAAACACCCATACTTAAAACCCGCCACGCACACATCACCCAACATACTGCCACTGCACACAACACCCCTACTTTAAAATCTCCACACCTACAACCCCTTTTTCTCTGCCACAGCACTACAAAAACCCCTTATACCTGCCCCAAGCACTACAACACCCCTACTTACTCTCCACAGACTACAAACACCCTACATTCTCTGCCACAGCACTACCACACCCCTACTAACTCTGCCCCAGCAACAACATTATTAAAACCCGCCCGAGCACTAATCCCCATCTATGCCTCCACAGCATCAACACCCATATAGCTCTGCCAACACTACACACCCATACAACTCTGCCCCGACCATCACCTACTATCTCTGCCCCGCACTACCACCCCTACTTTTTCTACCCGCACTAAATCACCCCTACTATACTCTGCCACAGCACTACAAACACCCAAATATACTCGCCCCAGCATACAACACCCATATATCCTGTCCCACAGCACTACTACCTACATGCCGCCACAGCATACAACACCCATACTTTTTCTGCCCAGCACTACAACACCCCTACTATACTCTGCCATACACTACAACACCCCTACTATACCTCCCACCACAACACCCCTACTAACTCTGCCACAGCACTACAACACCCATACTATACTCTGCCACAACACTACAACACCCCTACTATACTCTGCCACAGCATACAACACCCTATTTTTAAACCCGCCACAAACTACAACACCCCAAAATACTCTCCACAGCATACAAAACCCATACTAACTCTGCAACATAATACCCATACTTTTCCTGCCACGCACTACAAACCCTTTCATCTCTGCCACAGCCTAAACAACACCCATAATATACTCGCACAGCCTCACACCCATCTTGCCTCCACAGCACTACCCCACTCAACTATACTCTGCCCACACTACAACACCCTTTCTTCTCGCCCAGCATAACACCCATAATACTCTGCCACAACTACCACACTCATACTAACTCTGCCACAGCCTACACTCATACTAACTTTGCCAAGCATACCCCACTCATACAAATTTCTCGCACAGCACTACAAAAACCCTACTATACTCTCCACAGCAATACACACCCATTCATCCTGCCACAGCATACATCACCCATACAACTCTGCCACAGCACTACAACACCCCTACTAAACTTTTGCCCGCACTACAACACCCTACTTACTCGCCACAGCACACCACACCCAAAAATCTTGCCACGCAAATACCACACTCAACAATCTGCCACGCATACAAAACCCATACTAACTCTTCCCCACCAACAACCCCCAAAATCTGCCCAGCACTACCCACTCTACTATACTTGCCCAGCACCACCTCATTCTATACTCTGCCACAGCACACCACCTCATATTTTAATCTGCCCACACTAAACACCCATAAAAAAACCGCCCAGCACCTACCAACTCATACAAAATCTCCACAGACTAATCACCCATACAACTCGCCACAGCACAAAAACACTCATACTAAATTTGCCAACACTACCCACTCATACTATACTCTGCCACAACCCCTACTCACCCCTACTATACTTGCCCCACACTACCACATCATACTAAACCTGCCACACACTAAAACCCATACTATACTTGCCCCGCAACATCACCCCAATAACTCTCCCCAGCACTACCACATCTACTATACCTGCCAACACTAAAAACCCCTACTATCTCTGCCACAGCACTACCACACTCAACTATTCTCTGCCACGCACCACACCCATACATACCTGCCACAGCATCCCAAAACTAACTTGCCACACACCAACACCCTACTATACCTGCCACACACACCCCACTCTTCTAACTCTGCCACGCACTACTCACCCTTCATACCTCCCCGAAATCCAACTATACTAATTGCCACAGCACTACCACACCAACTTACTCTGCCACGATACTCACCCCTACTATACTCGCACAACTACCCCTCAACTATACTCGCCACAGCCACAACACCCAACTAAACTTGCACAGCACTACATCACCCATACTATTTTCCCGCCACAGCACAAACCCACTTGTTCTTTTACTTTGAAATATTCCAGAGGGAAAGTAGGTGTGGTCGGGGCAAGGGGGTGGGGGTAGGGTCAAGGAGCGGGTGGCTGGTAAGTGCGTGGGGGCTGGGTCAAAAGGACGTCGTGGGCAGGGGGCAAAGTATGTGTGGGGGGTCAAAGGTATTTCGTGGTCGGGGCAAGGGATGGCGTGGGCAGGGTCAAAGGGGTTCGTGGGCAGGGGCAAGGTAGGGGCGGGGTCGGGTCAAGCACGTGGGGCAGGGTCAAGGGAGCGTGGTCAGGGGCAAGGACGTGGTGGGCAGTCAAGGATGTAGTGGGGGGGTCAAGGTCGTGAGGTCAGGTCAAGGGGCGTGGTGGTCAGGGGGAAGGTAGCGTGTGGTCAGGGTCAAGGTATGTTGGGGGGTCAAGGTAGATGGTGGGCGGGGGCAAAGGTACGTGGTGGTCAGGGGCAAGGTACGGGGGGTCAGGGGAAGTGCGTGGGGATCAGGTAAGGTAGCGTGGGGGCAGGGGAAGGTAGGGTGGCAGGGGCAAAGGACGGGTGGGCAGGGGCAAGGAGCGTGGGGTCAGGGCAAGGGAGGGGGTGGTCGGGGCAAGGGGAGCGTGGTGGTCAGGGTCAAGTGCGTGGGTCAGGGTCAAGGTTTTCGTGGGGGCCCGGGGCCCGGTGCGGGTGGGGAGGGGGAATGTTGTGCCCCTTCCATAACACCCGGGGCAAACTGGGAACAGTAAAACCAAGGGGATTGGTTAGCTTTCCTTGATTTTCCCGTTTTGCACATATTTTCGTTTTCAGTAATACAAAGTCGCAAAAAATTCACCCGATATTTTTAAATTTGATGTGCATATGATTTTACTTGTTTTAATTTTCAGTGCGACCGTAAAGTAGGGCCCCCTGCAACCGTTTTTTACTGTTGGAAAACCAAGTACTGTTTGGGAAACTTAAAGGGAAGTTTTTTTTTTTTTTATTTAAATCTTGGGGGGGGGGTGGGGAAAGGGGAGCGTGGAGAGACCCAAATGGATAAAAATTTGCAACATTTCTTCTTTAAAAATCAAAAGGGAACGTAGAAAGATAATGTATTGGTAAAGGGACACTCAAAACTCCCACCCACACGATGATTTATTCTGAACCCTTTTAAAAATTTGGGAAATGGGAAATGATTGTTGTCAGAAGTTTTAACGTTGAAATTTATACTTACGATATAAGTATACAAGACCAGAAAGTTAAGGGTTCGTGCGAACACCGGGGGCTCAAACGGGTAGTGCTGGAACACGGGTGTCAAGACAGGTATTTCTGGAAACCCGGGCTCAAGACCGTTTTGGGTTTAAAAAACCGGGGTCAAGACAGAGGGATGGATAAGAAAAGCTACTGGTCTTGCTTTTTCAAAATGAAAACCTGCACCAGAAACAAAAGAACAAAATTCCTAATACAGAATTTTTGAAGGACCATTTAAAGGTAGCAGTCATTTTAAAAAAGGGTTGAGGGAAAGAGGGGGAAAAAGAATATTTTGTGAACCTGTCCAAAAAAAACGACGCAGGTAAAGAAGTGGGAATGAAAAGTTTTGAGGGGGGATGTCTCATGCACTTTAAGGTCAAATCGGGATGAACATCCGGGAAATGGTTTAGGATTGTAAAAAAATAAGAACTTTCATAGGTTCCAGTTTGCAAACAAAAAAAAGGGAAAAGCGGGAAAAAACATGTTTAAACTCTTCCCCTTTCCCCTTTTCATCTTACCCCAAAGTAATTGCCATAAATTTTTACAACATTGCATGTTTCAAGCTATGGGGTTTGCGGCCCCAAAATTGATGGGCGGGTAAGGTTCTGTTAAATGGTTTAGGCATTCAATTTTTGAAATCTAAAAATTAAGATAAAAACGAGTAAGCGCAAGGATGAAAACACTAAAATTAAGCATGTTTAAACTAATCGCAAAAACAAAGTCGAAGTATGACTATGTGCATTTGGGTTTGGTTGATGGTACTGTGAATTTTCCTCTAAGATATAGCAAAATCTATTACATATTTCTTAGATGAACACTGATATGACCTCAAGAAGTGAGAGAGGAAAATAGAAGTTCCAAGGGGTCTGTTGAATCTTGAAATAGAGTTATTTATAGTTAAATAAACGAGTTGCATCCGGAATTGATGGCAAAAAACATAGGGTTGCAAGTATTTCCATGGCTCATGGATATAGGAAGAATCAGAGCTTATGCGTGTCTGAGATGAAACATGGAAGGAATTTGCAGTGGTTTTGTTTATCTGTGGAGGTTGCAGAACAGCCTCCGACATAACAGCTGGAGAGGAGTATGTTGAGTAGGAGACAGAGGGAACAACTTTATGAAAGGTTGAATGTCAGATGTGAGAATACTGCAAAGGTTAAAAAGACAACTAGTTGAGCCATCATTTTCTTGAGGCTGTCAAGCAACTCGTGATTAGGATTCCTGTGTATATAAGATAAGATAAGATAAGATAAGATTTCGTTCGGATTTTTAAACCCGGAGGGTTAGCCACCCAGGATAACCCAAGAAAGTCAGTGCGTCATCGAGGACTAACTTATTTCCATTGGGGTCCTTAATCTTGTCCCAGGATGGCGACCACACTTCGACTAACACCAGGTACCTATTTGCTGCTAGGTGAAGGACAACAGGTGTAAGGAAACGTGTTGAAATATTTCCACCGGCCGGGAATCGAACCCGGGCCCTCCGTGTGTGAAGCGGGAGCTTTAGCCACCAGGCCACCGGGCCACAATATTTCTGTTGGCTAGGCATTTCGGGCAGACTTAGATTAGATCTTATATTTAAAATATTACAAATTATGAGGTAAGTTGGTATTATGGCTAAGTGACTAAATACTAGTTTGTGAGTTTAGCAATGTGAATGCTTTTGTTTTGGCACAATACATAGTTTCAGTATTGGAGTATCACAGGCCAACTTATGACTAGTTAGGATTCATTATTTTAAGATTGAGATTGATATTTCTGTTTATGGTCAAATGGGTGAGTGAGTGTAAGTGTGAACCACCAGGTGGTATTCGTGTAATTAGTTGGTAGTTTTGAAGGTGATGAATGTGTCTGCAGTTCTAGAGTTTTCAGGTAGGGTGTTCCAGATTTTAGGTCCTTTGACATACATTGAATTTTTGTAAAGGTTTAGTCGGACACGGGGAATGTCATAGAGATGTTTGTGTCTGGTGTTATAAGAACATAAGAAAGAAGGAACACTGCAGCAGGCCTACTGGCCCATGCGAGGCAGGTCCAAGTCTCCTACCGGCTTAAGCCAATGCACCCATCCTAGTCAGGTCAGGTCACATTGACTTAAGGGAGGAACACGGCAACCGACCTGGTAGCACAAGCTATCAGGTCCAACTCACACCCACCCACATCCACTCATGTATTTATCCAACCTATTTTTAAAGCTACACAACGTTTTTGCCTCTATAACTGTACTTGGGAGTTTGTTCCACTCATCCACGACTCTATTACCAAAGCAGTACTTTCCTATACCCTTCCTGAATCTGAATTTTTCCAACTTAAAACCATTGCTGCGAGTCCTGTCTAGGCTAGGTATTTTCAGCACACTATTTACATTCCCTTTATTTATTCCTGTCTTCCATTTATACACCTCAATCTTATCATCCCCTAATTCTACGTCTTTCTAGAGAGTGCAGATTCAGGGCCCTTAGTCTATCCTCATAGGGAAGGTTTCTGATACATGGGATCAACTTTGTCATCCTCCTTTGTACATTTTCCAGAGCATTTATATCCATTCTGTAATACGGTGACCAAAACTGTGCAGCATAATCTAAATGAGGCCTAACCAAGGATGTATAGAGTTTCAGATTACTGCTAACCAGAACTCCTAAATCTTTTTCGCAATCCGTAATATTAAGATCTACATTATTTAGTTTATATGTGGCATGGTTATTGTCCTGTCCAACATTTAGAACTTTGCATTTGTCTATATTAAACTGCATCTGCCACTTCTCCGACCACTGCATCAGTCTATTCAAATCTTCCTGGAGTGCTCTAATGTCCTCGTCAGAATGAATTCGACGGCCTATTTTGGTGTCATCGGCAAACTTGCTGATGTCGCTCTTTATGCCCTCATCTATGTCGTTTATGTAGATTGTGAACAGCAGGGGGCCCAACACTGACCCCTGTGGAACACCGCTCGTGACGCTTCCCCACTCTGATTTCTCCCCATTTATGCAAACTCTCTGCTGCCTATTTGTCAACCATGCCTCTATCAAGGAAAAAAATTCTCCTCCTATTCCATGTGCCTTAATTTTCCTCAATAGTCTCTGATGTGGGACCCTGTCAAAAGCCTTACTGAAGTCCATATACACAATATCATATTCATTACCATGATCTGCCTCCTCAAATACCTTAGTGAAAAAAGTTAATAAATTCGTAAAACCATGCTGAGATTCGTTGATTAATTTATGCTTTTCAATGTGACTATGAACTGCCTCGTCAATTATTGATTCCATAAATTTTCCCACTATGGAGGTTAGGCTTATTGGTCTATAGTTCGAAGCTAAGGACCTCTCACCTGCTTTGAAAATAGGTATCACATTTGCCATTTTCCACTTATCTGGCACCATGCCAGTTTGTAGTGATATGTTGAAAAGATTAACCAAAGGTGTGCTAAGCTCCTCTTTACATTCCTTTAGAACCCTTGCATGCAGTTCATCAGGGCCTGGGGATTTGTTAGGTTTTAATTTATCTATTTGCCTAAGGACCATGTCACTTGTGACCCTAATAGTGCAGTTTATTATCGTCCTGTTCTACATAATTTATCATTTCTGGAATATCGCTTGTATCCTCCTGTGTAAAAACTGAGAGGAAGTATGTGTTAAAAATTCTAAACATTTCTTTATCACTGTCAGTGAGCTGACCCGAGGAACTTTTGAGTGGGCCTATCTTGTCCCTGATCTTACTTCTGTATTCCTGAAAGAATCCTTTTGGGTTAGTCTTAGATTCTCTTGCAACTTTAACCTCATAATCTCTTTTTGCTTTTTCTAACTCCCTTTTTTATTTCTCTTTTAACTGAATATATCGATTTTTTAATTGCCCATCTCCTCTTTTGATTTGCCTATATATGCCTCTCTTTTGACCAATCATATATTTTAATCTATTGTTCATCCATTTAGGATCATTTTTGTTTGATCTGATTTCCCTATTTGGAACATAATTTGACTGAGCAGCTAGAACTATGCCCTGGAAAGCGTCATATCGGCAACCATCACCACCTACCTGACCCTTAGTCAGGTCATTCCAGTTCAGGCCATTTAAGTAATTTTTCAGTCCTATGAAATCAGTCAAGCGAAAGTCAGGGACAGAGACTTGATTGCCATTATTAGGGGAATTCCATGATATATTAAAACTGAGCGATTTGTGATCACTTTCCCCAAGCTCATCATTAACCTCATGATTATTAATTAGTGTTTCCCTACTGGCAAGAACCAAGTCAAGGAGGTTATTTCCCCTAGTTGGCTCTGTCACAAACTGTATTAAAAAACAATACTGGATCGTATCAAGAAAGTCACCTGACTCTAAATTTCCTGTCAAATTGCTCCAGTCAATCTGTCTATAGTTGAAATCTCCCATTAACACAACATTTTCGTATGTAGATGCCTTACGAATTTCGTCCAATAGAAGTTTACTGCACTCCCTATCAAGATTTGGGGCCCTGTAAATCACACCCAAAATTAGTTTTTCTCGGCCCTCGAGAAGCTGTAACCAAACAGATTCAGTGGCTGACGTTGTAGGTGTATCAACTTGATTACAAGACAAACCCTCTCCTCCAAATATTGGATTTCGCTTTCTCGAAAGAGAACGGGGCACCTGCAAATGTGTGTGGGGGAGAAAAGAGCGGGATCTATCACAGCTTTTTATTACATGGAAGATGGTTGCCGGATAGTTAATTATGATCAACTGCTCTACAGTCTCTGCCTTCCACTTGATATACATTATTTGGCCGGGTGGCCAAAGCACCAGCATTTGCTTAAATTGCCTTACTTCTAATCATTGATCCCTTCAGGATGACTACTGGAGTTACTTTTGACATGATACTTGGATATAACTGTTTCTGTTTTAACCTTGGTATAGAGCTGTGTTGCTCTGGGTGTGTCAAAAGCTGCCATACATCAGCTAAACAGTCTATTATGTAATCACGTACATGTCTCAATATATACTCGCTGTGGGCACTACTCCTGCTCCTACCATGAGAATAATTTCTATACTAGGGACAAAGGAATCTACGTCAACCGCAAGAAAATAACGAAAAAAAAGAGAATCGAGGAAGGAATATTGCTGTATCATAATGGCGGTGATGCTGACAGTATTGATGTGATGTAGTCTGACGGCATTCTAGCCCTTCAGAGCACGAGATGTCTTGTCAGCCCGGAGAGGATTTTGTGAGTACTTTCCAAATTTTGTGCTGGGGTTTGTTGGCAGGAGAGAAGAATTTTATCCATTGTTGGCTCTTTTAGATATCTTGTATCTGACGAGGTTTTCAGGTAGTGTGTTAATGTTAACCAAAAGATGTACGTGTTATGATTCCAGAATCGTCAAATATTTGCCAATTCTTTTGGCAGACACCCGAGAGAAAACATCTACGAATCGTCGTTGCGTCGTGGTTAAAACTTTTTCCATTGAAAAGGTGAAACCTAAAGAACAAAAAGGCATAATACCATGACGGGAACAACACACAAATAGCCCGCACAAAGGAGAGAGAAGCTTACGACGATGTGTCGGTCCGACTTAGACCAATTACAAAGTCACACTAACAGAAGCGAGATAGGAAGCCATTATATATAGGCCAGCTGGTAGGGACCGGACAAGAGAGGTGGTAGTAAGTGTAGTAGTAGTGGTAAGGCAGGTAGTGGTTGTAATAATAATAATAATAATAATATTAATAATAATAATAATAATAAGAGTGGTGGTGATGGTGGTGGTTGGGGTAAGGCTAGCAGTGGTAGTGTAAAGTAGGAAGAGTGGTTGGTGGGACAAGAATAGAAAGGTGGAGTGAATGGTGAAGGAAGGCTCAGGTAGGGATTCGTTCATCATCCAGTCAGATAAAGGAAAAGAAGGAGCAGCTCCAAGAGTCACGCTTTTGTTCCTGGAAACCACGTCTCTCACCACTGGATATTCAATACCAAGACGACACCTCCAGAATGAATTGAACAATGCTTAGTTAAACAACTCTTAAGACAAAAACACTGACTGTGCTTTCGTCTTTCTGCTAATAACGACGGTAGAAATGGATTGATCGCCAGGAACCGTTCATTATCACTTGCCACTTCCTGGGTCTAAAGGAGACCTCCAGTAGGTCTTGTCTGGTCTAAAGACCCAGCCAGGTGCTTTAATTTTCATTGAGTGTACTCGAAACTTACTTATTACTTCGCCGGTGTACTCGGCACACCAATGCAACTTACATGTGTACATGTTGCTGTTGTACATATAACCTACGTAAACGTCACTTGAGTATGTAGTCTATGTATACTTTCCTTGTGTACATATCAATTATGAACCCTCCGGCTGCAGAAAGAAAACCTCTAGCTACAGGAACCCTCCCTGCTGCACAGGAACCCTCCCTGCTGCACAGGAACCCTCCCTGCTGCACAGGAACCCTCCCTGCTGCACAGGAACCCTCCCTGCTGCACAGGAACTCTCCCTGCTGCACAGGAACCCTCCCTGCTGCACAGGAACCCTCCCTGCTGCACAGGAACCCTCCCTGCTGCACAGGAACCCTCCCTGCTGCACAGGAACTCTCCCTGCTGCACAGGAACTCTCCCTGCTGCACAGGAACTCTCCCTGCTGCACAGGAACTCTCCCTGCTGCACAGGAACTCTCCCTGCTGCACAGGAACCCTCCCTGCTGCACAGGAACCCTCCCTGCTGCACAAGAACTCTCCCTGTTGCACAGGAACTCTCCCTGCTGCACAGGAACCCTCCCTGCTGCACAGGAACTCTCCCTTCTGCACAGGAACTCTCCCTGCTGCACAGGAACTCTCCCTGCTGCACAGGAACCCTCCCTGCTGCACAAGAACCCACTCCTACAACGAGCTCCGCGGAGTCCAGAGAGTATTCGAAAATCAGTTTATCATTATTAACTGGATGACCTATCAGATCACTGGCATTTCAGGTACGAGCTTCTGCTTTCGTGATAGAGCTCAAACTGCTAGTGAATATCTGGGTCATATTGAGGAAATTCTTGTCGTATTGCGGTATTGAGAATGAGAACAGACCCACACCTCGAAATGAGGAAAAAATATCTTTGATAACTTAGACACATGTCCAACACTTGGGCATCTTTATTGAGGATGAGGAAACTATTCGCCACACACTGGCTTCATCAGTCCTATACAAAAGAAGAATGGTGAAGATCAGGTGGAGTCCGAGATAATCAGTCCCTCAGCCTGGAGTCGATGTAATCAATCCATCAATCTTGAACAGAATATAGCATATGCGCGAACTGGCTTGTATACTGTAGAAAGGCGAGGTAAAGCAGTCGTATGCGATATCACAATGGACAAACCCACATGTAGAAGCAGGTCATGACTATAAGTTAGATAAGTGAAGAATTCCCTGTATCAAGATCCCAAGACTGATCATCTTGGGATCTTGAGATTTTGATACAGGGAATTCTTCACTTATCTAACCTGTAGACATGACCTACTTCTCATGTGTATTTGTCCAATGTGATATCGCCTACCACTGCTTCACCTCGCCTGTCTATAGTACATAAGCATATGTCGATTCGAGGCTAAGGGACTTATTATCTCAATCTTCTGATCTACACAGTTCTTCTTTGTATAGGACTCAGGAAGCCACTGTGTGGCGAAACGTTTCCTCATCCTCAGTAAACATACCCAAGTGCTGAACATGTGTCTAATTTATCAACTTGTCGACTCTCTGCACTATTTATCTACAACAATATCTTTGTACCGTACCAGGACATTGTCGATACAGCGGATGTGGGAAATATGTGGCTGAGCTGTATGACGTACAACAATATACTACATCCCACTCTTGATAACATGGAAGGATCTGTTTTGGCCGACATCATAAACCTTGGAGTTGAAAAACCTCGATTTCTGTGTAATGGTGTTGGTTATGATTACAGCTGATACCAAGCAGAGTCAGTTATGTTGGTATGCTGTCACTAGTGTTTGTCAGTGCCTTGATCTGTTATCTGTATATGTTGCCAGCTGGAGGGAAAATCAGTTTCGTCCATGACTATCTAAGAAATACGTTGTGAGGGGAAGTGATCTGCTGGTAACGTGTTACGCAGAATGTGAATGACAAAGGAATGTCAGATTCAGTAACACAATCACTTAAGATATGTCTAAGCCATTTGGACTATGGCTTCAAGTTATTGTCGCCAGTAATACTCAGTCCTGAAATCGACGCAGCGTCGTGGGAGAAACCAGGAGCCTCATCATCTTAGAATGAAGGTGAGCGACATCAAAGGTTTCAGGGTTAACGCAGGTACTGGAGTCGGTCAACCAGGTGTTGACCGAAAGTGATACCGGCTTCTGAGGAAGATTAGTGGGCGTGCCAGGGTAAGGAGTGTGTGCTGCAGGAACCAGGGGCCCCGGAAGAGACAGTGTGAACATGACATCAAGTGACAGATCTTTCTTAAAAGGAGAGGGGGAGGGGGGTAAGGAGGAAAAACAAAAAGAAACCATCAACTTGCCCCTAAAACCACGTTCTGCTGCGGTGCGGCAGGTGACGCCTCATGGAAACCACACTCTACACTTCCCTGCATACCAGGATTCTCAGCACACCAGGATGTCACCTCCTCAACTGACTGAGCTAGTCTCGGCCAATAACAGATGTGGGAGACCAACAACACCTGTTGACTGCCACGCCAGGAATCATATCTTGTTCACTGTCTTCCCCAGATCCGAAAGCGGACTATGAGGAGAGGGAGTAAAAACGTGTTTATCTGACATTTAGATTCGATCCGAGGAAGAAGACAATAAATCTAATACTTTCATTCAAAATTCCCTACGCAGCGCCAAGGGACCTCTTCCTCCCTCAATTACAAAGTTATTTTGAACCACAACATAGTCAGATGTCAGCAACTAATTAATCAGAAAACGTAAAAAAAATGTCTGAGAAGCATTTAGCCTTTTAGTATATGGGTTTCCTGGGTAATACTGAGAATGAGAACTTAAAAGATAGTGTTGAAGATCTGAGTGAATGGTATTTGCTCTAGATCTTGAGAACAAATTTGGGAGACGCAGGAATCTAGTGAACACTTTTATCAAGACATTCAAACCATGATGTAGACAAATCAGAAAATATGTGATGAAGCCATCATGTGTTATGAATCTGGGGTTTAATTCTGTAAGGGCCCAAAGAACTTAAGAGAAAATGTCCATCAATTATATTTTGACAAACAAAATCCATTATTATTCTTCGTAGCACCTACAGTGTGAGACAATGTTTTTCATGGCTGATCTAGATTTTCATAATATGTATTTTGCGTTTAAGAAATTTTTATTATAATTAATATTTGGCTTTCGCAAAAAAAAAAGTTGTTACACTTATTTTAATCAGAAAAATAGAAGTATTTTTAATTACTAACAAAGATGAAGATTATTATTATTATTATTATTATTATTATTATTATTATCAAGGAGGAAGCGCTAAACCCGTATGATTATAAAGAGCCTGTGGGGAATGTGGAAGGTATTCAGGTTTAATTCAAGGAACTGGAGAACATATCCAATTCCCTAGATCAAGAGTCCCTGGATAGCATCAAGGAACATTCCTTGAAGGGCAAAGAGAAACAGTTACCACAAGAAAATTATAGTGAACATTATAATTTAAAAGAAGCTCTTGCCTCTGCTTTACATTGATCTGTTGATGTATTAGGGACTGAAAACAGACCTCTCTTTCTGATGCTGCTGCACAAGCCAAATGTTTCGACAAATACATTCACGTGGTGAAAACTCGTCCAGTTCATCAAGGTGTGGATATTGTGCATCATTGGTTGCCCATGAAGGAAGCTCCAGTAGATCAGCTTTCACATGGGCATCACTACATATATTTCTCAGATAAACTACATGTTCCTCGTGCCCAACCCGTCTATCTCCACATTCGACCAAGGCGTATAACGTACGCAAAACAGCTACGATAAAAAATGGAGCATGCCGGTATATTCTTTCTCTTTCCTACATGTTCCGTTAAGATTAAAAACCAGAGGAAAATGTAAGGAATTAACACTGAAATTAGGCCTTTTCTATCTTTAGGATGGATCAGATGCTGGAAAAAAAAATCCTGTGGTAAGCCCGATCATGGAGATTATTTCTATTATTGTTATTTCTGGTACACTGGTTTATCTTTCTTGCTTTATTAAAAAAAACATACAATTCTCTAAATGTTTACAATCTTTACGAAAACTTCAAGTACTGAAGTAACGTTACTTCCCCATCCACACGAAATTCCACAACTTCATTAAGTACGAAGCTAATTTAGATTAATTGATAACTTCTGCGGCTATAGACATTTTCACTTAACGAGAAGTATATAATTAAAAATCGAGAATTTTTTTTAAACTTATCAACATTGCTTTTAGTGTAGATGAAATGTAACTGAGTTTCCATTGCAAAACAAGCCTATATATGCTTTTATTTGTATATAAAGAATTTAAATGACTATTCAGTATTTAAATTTTAGACTAAAAGCCGCAGTCAACAGCCGTCAAGCCAAAATCCTTTACGAATAAAATAATCACAGAAAATAATATTTTCCCACAAATACGTCAGCTAAGGCTGTTAGATAACATTTCCACTCACCCCACCAAATAGACAGCAAATACACAAATTCATTGCTTATTGCTACACTGTTCTAAGTGATCGCTTAAATTATTATTAAATCTAAACAAACCATGTTTATAAAATACAATGTTCGATATTTTCACCTTAGGTCAAAAATGTCTCAGTTTTCTTCCCGCCACAACAGTGCCAGATTCGTGCCAGACTAAATACTATGATAATGACAATCTCAGAATAATGAAAAAAAAATAACATTTCTCCTGGCAATTACAGATTACCTTTTTAGGATAAAACTATAAGGTTCAACACTGAATTAATTATCAATAACTCTGATATACAGGTTTGTGTTGTTCTCTGCACATAAGACTGTGAATTTACTATAGTTACTGAAAATGACAAGGGTCAGCTTATTGGTGGTCTTAATCCTGCACACTTTATATATATCCAGGAGACTACTGTCACACCCTAGTGAACTCTGGTATAGACTCGTGGGAACCAGGCAATCACGATCACCTGAGCTAGTCTGGAACGTACTGTATTTCCCACAAGTTTCACATTACAAGCTATCAGAAGCAACATAAACAATGTTTCTGAAGTGTTGATACAACTGACAGCAACATTGTGCTCATTGGTTGGGTGTATTTAAAGTAGGAATATAGACATACCTGCCATGCAGTACGAGAGTTGTCCCACGATGAGCAGTGATCCACACTTACCTGTAAAGGAAAACAAATATATATTAATAATCTTGCTCTACCATCAAGACCTAATTATCATAATCAATTTACATTAACTATTGAATTATTTCACACGACACCAGCCTGGATAGGATCACTTTATCACACTGGAGCAACCAGAGCTTCGTAATCAAGTGTCGCTGAAAGCTGATTATTATAATCAAAACTTAGTGGTAAACCACGAGGGTCATACAGCGCTGCAGGGTAGAGGTTGTAAGGTCAGTGAAGATGCTTAAAAAAAAGTATAATCGAACTTTGTGTAATAAATCTGTTGCTGTCAAAAAAATCAAAGAGGGAGTCTGTGTCAAAGTGGAGCCATCAGCGAGGAGTGAAGATACAGTAAATGATATAGAACTGTGACGACGTGGAAGATAAATTCTGCGTGCTCACTGATAGACAGTCCAACAGAATATGACAAACTGAAAATGGAACCTAACAATATACACACGGTGGAACTTGGCACCTTTCCATGAGATACCGATGAGTGAGACATGTGTTCCCAATGTGAAGACGAGATACCGCAGTCTCCCAACCTCGACATCGATGATAAGAAGACCAGGATCTTGAACTCGGCTTGATAGAGTTATTGCTTATGAATCAGTTGACCAGCATTATTGCCAACAGTTGCGAAGGTGGCTAGAAATTACAATAAAATAATCTGAGAATGGAATGCCACTATATGAAACTGGAAGCGGAGTTTGCTTGCTCGTTGCCGTGGACATCAACATGCCCAAGGACCCAGTAGAAAACGATTCCTTTGTTTTTGCGAGAAATGCGGCGCAACCAAAGTTGTATTCGAAGAACTAGGGGAGGACACAAATTATTTTTTTTGATAGTTTTCAAAGCACTAAAGGAGTCCGTGACTTCTACAGAAGATGAGGTAGGCCTGGAAGCAATATGGATAATCGCTATGAGAACTGCATACAGTTCAGCTATGAAAATGACCTCGTATAATACTGTCCGGGAACACTGCTGCAAACCTGACACTGTTAGAGAATTTAGAATCATCAGTGTGCACTGCAATGACCCGAGAATGAGACCGGAAGTGGTTCAAGAAAAGGTTAGCTAGAAACCAGTGTAGGTAATTGCGCTCTCGCGCAAGGCAGTGGGGAAGAACACGAACTATACGGAACCTCCTAAGGGAAGAGAAAAGTTAGATGCTAGATGTACATATAAAGGAGGCAACTGAAGAGAAATCAAGAGCGAGTGAAGACGAAGAGAATAGGGACGGAGTAAACAGAGGAGAGAAACAAATAATGGACCTCTACTGATGTGAGTTACTATTGCTGGAGGCTGAGACCAGGTTTAACCTTCCGTGCAATAGTAATTCCTTCATCACTTCCTGTATGCCAGAATTTATGGTATAATTTATATAACCATGTTTTTCATAAATACCAAATGAAATCGAGGTTCGCTCACTAGTTTATTTGATCACTATACTGAGATTATATAATTCAAGAATGAAAATGTATCCATGGCTTTCAGTAATTTACTAAATCAACTAATTCACTACAAATTTTAGGTAATTACAAAAGTGTAAAACACTGCAATTATATAACAATTACAAGTGTAGAAAAGGGAATTCTGTCTTCGTCGTTCATCTAAGTCGTTTTCTTTATTAATCTTCAGAATCATTCTGGAAGCAACGTATAATATAAATCAGATAAATATTAGAATACACTACGACGGTGTGGAGTTAGTATTTAATAAACCAAAAAGATAAGAGGGCCAAGAAGATCAGTCAAAAATGTTAAAAACTGCCAATAATTATTACACTCAAAAAGAAGGGCTAAACCCACCTGGGTCATATAGAGCTGCATACTGGTAATAAGAACTTGCTTTGCAAAAGTAACAATAAAACTTTGCAAAAGTGCACCGGTTTTGCTATGGCAAAGTGCACAAAACCTGATAAACACGTATGGCAAAATACACAAATTTTGCTGTGCAGCTCAACAATTTATGACAGCAGAAGACTGGCGAAATACCGTTGTCCCTAAACATTCACTTCGTCTTACATTTTTTTTAGTTTCAATGTGGAGTTGGACCTCTTTTTGCGGCTAAAACCTCTCAATTCGTCGATAAATTGATTCGTATAGCATTTGAACAGTATTTTGAGTCATAACTTAAGCAAAACCTGCTGAAATTTCCAAAGACGACGGTGGAGGAAATCGGTTCCTGACTGGCAGTTCGAACTGACACCACAGATGCTCGATAACATTTTGATCCGGCGATTGTGGAAGCCAATCCAAGTGTTTTGCCTTCACTTTCATGTTATTCATGCCAATTTTGAACAACTCGAGCATTATCGCCTTGTATGATGGCACAAAAAGGGATCTGCAACATATTTAAATTGAATATTCAGTTATTCGACAGTTCAGTCAGCAGGTGTTCATGTTATTTTGTCCATCCCCCTGAGCACGAGCAGAAAACGAGAGACTACAACGTTCAAGGTCAAATGCAGGGACGCTTAATGAGCTGAGAATATTTCGTAAATCTGGTGGAAATATGTACCTTGCTACTCTAAATTTGGAGGAATTAAGTTTGTCACTGGCTAACCTTGATATTTTAGACATCTCAAATAACATACAAGATGTTCACACTTAGTGTGAAAATCTTGTATGACTATGATAAAATTCGCACAAACATTGCCAAGCCACAGTTGTTGAATTACGTTACCACCCCCTATATTTCAAGTATGTTTTATTTAAAGACAAAAATACATTGGCCAAACATTCACAAAAATACAACAGAAAGTAAAACAACATAGGTGACTCAAAGCTACATCTCGAATACTTCGTCCAGCTCCCCTGCGGTGGGCCGCGTGCCCAGAATGCTGCAGGCATTTCCTCTCTGGATTGCAACACTGAGTCTCTGAAAGAGAAAGTTGGTCGCCCTGTGGTCCTTGGTTTCTATGATGAGCTTTTCACCCAGCTCTTTGAGGAACTTTAGAGCACACTTGCCCCATGCTCCAAGGGTCTCCGACCCTATTGGAATGAAGTTATAGCAAGGGGGAAGGTCTTCATATTTTCGGATCTTCTGGGTCTCCCTGTGGCTGGCAGCTCCATCCCCTTCCACTACGGAGTATGGCAAGTAGGTGTCTGCCAATGTGGCAGCACAAGTGTAGTCCCAGGCAATCTGCTTTCCATCCTTTCGGGGTAGCATAGTGGCTCCATCAGGACGCTTTTGACTTCCATCATACCTCTGTACTTGTGGTTCTCGTTGAGCTGGGCAACGGGCTGTGGCGAGGCTTCTCTTTATGATGTCATTGACCTCCTCATGTCTGGCATACTTCCCTTCTGCTGTGTGACACACAAGACCATGAAGTCCAAATTGATCAGCTGTCGCCCTGCCGCAAATATATATTATATATATATATATTATATATATATATATATATATATATATATATATATATATATATATATATGCAATAAGATCACAGTAAACAGGTGATTTCAGAATATGCAAAACAACCACTCTGAAAGAATAGAGAAATTCCAAGCGCTTTCGTGACTACTCACATTATCAAGGAACTATGAAAGTAAAGCATCCAAAAAAGCTATATAAGGGGTCTGGCCAGCACCTCACTATCAGATCCCACAACGGTTAAATACCTGACGCGCGCCGACCCAACTTGGATAGGTCCTTTGCACAACTCACCCCACAAACTATTCTACCCAAGAAAATTTAAAAATTATTTGTCCAGTGTATTATTAAATTCTTCCCAAATTCTATTAATTATAAATGGATCTAATTTATATAAACCAAAGGAAATATTCATATTATTGTCAAAACTGCTTTTTATGAAACAAGATTCAATTATATTCCTGTCCATTACCATACCAGAAGTTTGGTATGGCAATGGGAAATCCTCTTTCACCTGTTCTTAGTAACCTATACATGGAATTTTTTGAAACAAGGTTACTTAACACAATCCTCCCTAATAGAGCTAAATGGTTCAGATATGTTGATGATATTTTGTCTTATGCCCAAAAATGTAGATATACACCATTTCCTAGGAAAATTAAATAGCTTAGCCCAATCTATAAACTTTACTGTTGAGTTTGAAGAAAATAACTCATTGCCTTTTCTAGATGTTTTAATTATTAAGGGTAATAATGAATTCAAATTTAAAATTTACAGAAAACCTACAAATAACTGTTCCTATGTCCACTATTATTCCTCGCATCAAGATAGAGTCAAACTGTCTGTTTTCTCATCAATGTTTTTGAGAGCTTTACGAATTTGTAGTCCTGAGTTCATAGATGAGGAAATATCCAAAATTTATGAAATAGGTAATGATTTAAAATACCCAAGAAATGTAATTGATAAATCTTTTAAAGTTGCTAGAAATACTTTTTACAATCCAAAAAGGGACAACCAGCCTTATTCAACTAAAAATATGTTGGTTCTCCCTTACCATGAAAACTTGGTTGATATGCCTTCTCTTCTTAAGACTTTTAATATTAAAGTTGTATTCAAAAATCTTGATACAGTAAAAAAACTTTTGATAAAGAATTCCCCCCAAAATGCTGATGGATGTGTCTATAAGATTCCTTGTAAAATTTGCGATAAAGTTTATTACGGTCAAACTGGTAAAAATCTCGAACTAAGATTAAAACATAAATATAGCATTAGAACTGGACAAGATTCCAATGCTCTATTTATTCATGTAAGAGATTTTAACCATCCAATTGATTTTCAAAAAGTTGAGAAAGTAGTATCAAGCAAGTCCATGGTCGACAGGAATATAATTGAATCTTGTTTCATAAAAAGCAGTTTTGACAATAATATGAATATTTCCTTTGGTTTATATAAATTAGATCCATTTATAATTAATAGAATTTGGGAAGAATTTAATAATACACTGGACAAATAATTTTTTAAATTTTCTTGGGTAGAATAGTTTGTGGGGTGAGTTGTGCAAAGGACCTATCCAAGTTGGGTCGGCGCGCGTCAGGTGTTTAACCGTTGTGGGATCTGATAGTGAGGTGCTGGCCTGACCCCTTATATAGCTTCCTTGGATGCTTTACTTTCATAGTTCCTTGATAATGTGAGTAGTCACGAAAGCGCTTGGAATTTCTCTATTCTTTCAGAGTGGTTGTTTTGCATATATATATATATATATATATATATATATATATATATATATATTATATATATATATATATATATATATATATATATATATATAATGTGCCGAATAGGCAGAACTTGCGATCTTGGCTTAAATAGCAACGCTCATCTTGCCATATAGGACAAGTGAAAATTTGTGTATGCAATAATTTCGCCAAAATCATTCTGAACCTAACGAAAAAAAATATATTTCACTGTGTTTGTTTAGTATTAAATTACTGTAAACAAATCTAAAATATATTTATTTTTACAAAAAAATTTTCTTTTTTTAAAATTATAACCCCCTTTTTTTAATTTTTTAAAAAAAAAAAAAAAATTTTTTAAAGGGAAAGAAATTTTGAATGGAATAATTTTAAAATAGCCCTCCCACCAAACCTCCCAAAACATAAGATCTCTCAAGCATAAAGCCCTCCCAAACCATCAAACCCCTCAACAACCCCCACAAAAAGACTAAAAAGGGCAAACCAGCATAAAGGCCCTCACCATAAAACCCCACCAAACAAAAAAACCCTACCAACATCAAAGACATCTACCAGAATCAAGATCCCTACCGTCAAGCCCCTCCCCACATCAAAACACTCACACATCAAACCCTAAACACATCAACCCTCACAAAATCAAAACCCTCAACATTAATACCCCCCCCAATCAGCCCCCCCCCCTCAAAGCCCTTCCCGGACAAGGAATTTTGGGAAAATGAATAAATTAATAAAGCAAAAAAATATCCAGTCAATGTCAATCAAACATGAAAATAAAAAAATAAGGGTTTGAAACATAAAAGTTAAAATTAGGAAGTTTCTAAGATCCAATTTGTGCAAAAATAAAATTTTACATATAATTATAAAAAAAATTATCTTAAACGATAGACAAATTTTAGAAAAGACTTATTTTAATGATATTCTTGCTAATTGCCCCAAATTTCATATCGCACGATACATTATATTATAATATAATAATATTTAATATATATAATTTTATATTATATAATAATTATTATATTATAATAGTTAACAACCAATAAAGTAAGTTTAAGCTTATCTATAAGGGTTTTTTAGAAAAAAAAGTTAAACAGAAATAGTTTTCGAGAATGTTCCGAGAATAATCAAGTCTATCTTTTCACACAAAAAAAACTTCCATATAAAAATAGTTTTCGCAGTTTTTCTTTACGTTTATATTATTAAAATTTTCTTCTCATTGTCGATAATTGCTTAAAAAATCAGGTGACAGCACCAGTGCAAAAAATAAAAATACTTCCACAAGAATTTCTTTGGTTATTACATGGTTTTCTTATTCTTAATCAAGAGGAAGCGCTAAACCCATAGGATTATACAGCGCCTACGGAGGGATGGTAGATATTCAGGCTTAATTCAGGGAACTGGAGCACAGATCCAGTTCCCTACATCAAGAGCTCCTCACCAACATCAAGAGCTCCTCTCCAGCATCAAGAGCCCCTCACCAGCATCAAGAGCCTTTCACCAGCATCAAGAGCCCCTCACCAGCATCAAGATCCCCTCACCAGCATCAAGAGCCCCTCATCAGCATCAAGACCCCCTCACCAGCATCAAGAGCCCCTCACCAGCATCAAGATCCCCTCACCAGCATCAAGAGCCCCTCACCAGCATCAAGAGCCCCTCAACAGCATCAAGAGCACCTCACCAACATCAAGATCCCCTCACCAGTATCAAGATCCCCTCACCAGCATCAAGATCCCCTCAGCATCAAGAGCCCATCACCAGCATCAAGAGCACCTCATCAGCATCAGAGAACCTCACCACTTTAAGATCCCCACCAGTATCAAAAATCCCCTCACCAACATCAAGTCCCCTCACCCGGATTCAAGAGCCCCTCACCCGCATCAAGATAACGTCCCAGCATCAAGATCCCCTCACCAGCATCAAGAGCCCCTCACCAGCATCAAGAGCCCCTTAACAGCATCAAGAGCCCCTCATCAGCATCAAGAGCACCTCACCAACATCAATAGCCCCTCACCAGCATCAAGAGCCCCTCACTAGCATCAAGATCCCCTCACCACCATCAAGAGCCCCTCACCAGCATCAAGAGCCCCTCACCAGAATCAAGAGCCCCTCACCAGCATCAAGAGCCCCTCACCAGCATCAAGAGCCCCTCACCGGCATCAAGGAACCTTCCTTGAGGGGAATTACATTGGAATAAGGAATTAATAAATTTGGCAAATTGAAATCATCACAGCTCAATGTCAGCATCAAACATGCAGTTAATAAAACCCACCAACTAAGAAAGTTTGAAGACGATCAGAAAAGGCATTCGAGTAAATCATCAGATTCCAACGATTCCAAACTTTGTAGTAATATCAGGAATATTTTAAATTTACATTTACTAAAAATAATGTTATCTGGAGAGTTTATCTGGAGAGAGTTCCGGGGGTCAACGCCCCCGCGGCCCGGTCTGTGACCAGGCCTCCTTAGGTCAGTGTCCCAGGATGCGACCCACACCAGTCGACTCACACCCAGGTACCCATTTTACTGATGGGGAACATAGACAACAGGTGGAAAGAAACACGTCCAATGTTTCTACTCTGGCTGGGAATCGAACCCAGGCCCTCACCGTGTGAAGCGAGAGCGTTAACCACCAGGCCACCAGAGCCAACATTCATATAGAATGATTTGTTATAATTTACACTTAATAATAATAAAGTTGTGGATTTTCATCATTCATACAGAATGATTCATTAAAATTTTTTTGGCCGACCAGAAGAATAATTTTAGTTATTAAATATAAATAAACTTCACTTTTTACTCAATAAAATTAGGAAATCGGGACTTTTGTTAGTGAATTAGAGGGGGAACTTTGCGTTCAGTAAACTACACGAGTGGTGAGAGTTTGAAGCCGATCAGAACGTACATTGAAGGTGGTCAGCTGCATCAGGCATTAAACACTGAAGACGTTCCCAAGAGGATTATTATTATTATAATCATGGGGGAGCGCTAAACCCGTAGGATTATACAGCGCATGTGGGGGGGGATAGAAGGTATTCAGGCTCAATTCAGGGAACCGGAACACAAATCCAATTCCCTAGATCAAGATCCCCTCACCAGCATCAAGAGCCCCTCACCAGCATCAAGAGCCCCTCACCAGCATCAAGAGCCCCTCACCAGCATCAAGATCCTCTCACCAGCATCAAGAGCCCCTCACCAGCATCAAGAGCCCCTCACCAGCATCAAGAGCCCCTCACCAGCGTCAAGGAACCTCCCTTGAGGGGGCTCCCAAGAGGAAACTGCTAATGATTTTTTTTTCACTTTATATTACACGCAATGCAACTGCAGATTAGCTATTTTAACAATGAACAAGCTACTTGGGGATGGAAAGCTTTAGCTCTAGATCTTTCACACTCTCGGTCGTTGTCAGGAGCTATGCAATGTTGCAAGACAGCAACAGATAAGAGGGAAAATTCTCTGAAGCAAGACAGAAGGTTTCACTGACACCTTTTGTCTTGTCTCAGAGAATTCCTCCTATTATTATTTTCATAACTAAGCGCTGTCCTCCTGTCTGTTGATGTCTTGCAACGATACATTGTTCGTGACAACGTACGAGTGTGTGAAACGTCTTGAGCTAAAGACTTCCAATTCCATGTAGCTTCTTCTGTATTGTGTTACATAAAAAATGATCAACTCTACTGCTACACACCTGAGTTTCACTCTGTCGTCGGTGAATTAAGAGGCAACTTTTATGATTGTTTGAAGCTGTGTACCTGGAGTGTGTTTCTGGGGATACCGTCCCCACGGCACAGTCTGTGACCAGGCCTCGCCCGGTCTGTGACCAGGTCTCGCCCGGTCTGTGACCAGGCCTCGCCCGGTCTGTGACCAGGCCTCGAACTATGCCACAATGAAGTGATTTCAGCAGGTTAAGACAGTGACGACATGCACTTGCTTATTGTTCCATTACACTACACAAGCCTCGAAAATTACAAGCATACTGGATGAGGCTTCTCGCATTATGAACGAAAAACGACAAGTTAGAGTTAAAAAAAAAAAAACTGAAAATCACTTAAAAATCCCCTCTGAGGATACCTAATAATAAGCACTATAAGGTCATCTTGCGACATCCTACACACTGCAACACTATGTCTACAATTTGATTTTATCCACATATCAGTAACACGTTGTGTATTACATTTCACACTATATCACTAACACTTAACACGTAATATTACGCACTGTAGCACAGACATGCGGTCACTACCTCACCCAACACTAAACTGATCACAATCGCTGACATGTAAGGTTGAGGCAGAGCGACTGAACCAGCTTTGTCTCTCAAAACCAATGGTTCACCTGACAAGTGTTTTGTCATATTTCTTTAACTCGGCTGTTAGTGGTCAAGAGATACATCTGGAACTTATTTGAAGATATTTATTAACATTTCTTCCATTTATTTATATTACGAATCTTAATCTAAATAACTATAGCTGGATATCAGAAATGCTTCACTGACCAAAGTACCATTTTCACGTCCGTCTCCACTAACGAGCAACATTCACCTGTGACATAAGATCAAGTGTTGTACCTAACTTCTGATAAAGTGTTTAAGCTCTGGCCATATGTCTCAGGGTTGTATTTCTCCCAGAGTATATACATGCTGAGGCATTACTTTAATTCCTATTTCAGTATTTGAATTATTTATGACTGTTAGTAGACAGCTTTCCAAGCAGCCTTTATAACTTTTGTGTAGCTGATGCCCGAAACACTCCATTTTCTTAGTTTATATATGCTAAGTGTATATTTCAAATATAATTTTATGAATTAAAGTTTTTTTTTGTCGATAGGTTTTGAATCCCATTAACCAGCCAACTTAATACATGTTTAAGAAAGGAGAGACTGATCACCTCCTACGATGACTGACGGACAGATAACGTCAAAACTGCTTCACCTACTGTTTTTAGTCTTCTAATGAATTCGACCGTAGAAGACTTGTGCAGGGACGTAAAGTAACGGTATAAATGAAATTGTGTTACTATTTCCGTCAGCCACACACGTACACAGACACACACACACACACACACACACAACACTAGAAAATGACGTAGTGGAGGCAGGAACCATACACAGTTTTAAGACGAGGTTTGATAAAGCTCATGGAGCGGGGAGAGAGAGGGCCCAGTAGCAACCGGTGAAGAGGCGGGGCCAGGAGCTAAGACTCCACCCCTGCAACCACAAATAGGTGAGTACACACACACACACACACACACACACACACACACACACACACACACACACATACACACACACACAGATGAGTCAGAGAGATATTAGGAAGTATTTCTTCAGTCATAGAGTTGTCAGGCAGTGGAATAGCCTAGAAAGTGATGTAGTGGAGGCAGGAACCATACATAGTTTTTAAGACGAGGTATGATAAAGCTCATGGAGCGGGGAGAGAGAGGACCCAGTAGCAACCGGTGAAGAGGCGGGGCCAGGAGCTAAGACTCGACCCCTGCAGCCACAAATAGGTGAGTACAAATAGGTGAGTACACACACACACACCAGGATGATAACAGATGCAATCTTTCCACCTGGATATCAAATCCTCTGGAAAGACAGAGGGAGGAGAGGGGAAGGAGGAGTTGCACTGCTCATTAAAAACCAGTGGGGTTTTGAGAAAATGGAAGGAATGGATGGCATGGGCGAAATGGACTACTTAGTAGGAACAACCCAGTCTGAGGGACATAAGGTGATAATTGCAGTAATGTACAACCCGCCACAGAACTGCAGAAGGCCAAGAGAAGAATACGACGAGAGCAACAGAGCAATGGTCGACACACTAGCCGAGGTGGCCAGAAGAACTCACATGGGGGAGCAAAGTTACTAGTTATGGGTGATTTCAATCACAAGGAGATTGACTGGGAAAACCGGGGGCCCCATTAGGATCCCGAAACATGGAGAACCAAGATGATGGATGTTTTACTGGAAAATCTCATGCATCAACATGTTAGAGACACTACCAGAGAGAGAGGTGAGGATGATCCAGCATGACTGGACCTTGTATTCACCTTGAGTAGTTCAAACATCGAGGATATCATGTATGAAAGGCCCCTAGGAGCTAGTGATCATGTGGTTCTGTGCTTTGACTACACAGTTGAGCTACAAGTGGAGAGAGTAGCAGGAATAGGATGGGGGAAAAAAAACTACAAAAGGGGGGACTACTCAGGCATGAGGAACTTTCTGCAAGACATTCACTGGGAGAGAGAACTGACAGGAAAACCAGTACAAGAAATGATGGACAGTGTGACAACAAAATTCAAGGAGGCAGAGGAGAGGTTTGCTTGCAAGGGAAACAGAAATAATGGGAAGACCAGAACGAGTCCTTGGTTAACCCAAAGGTGTAGGGAGGCAAAAACTACATGTACTAGAGAATGGAAATGGTACAGAAGACAAAGAACTCAGGAAAATAAAGAGATTAGCCGAAGGGCCAGAAATGAATATGCACAGATAAGAAGGGAGGCTCAGCGACAATATGAAAATGACATAGCTTCGAAAGTCAAGTCTGACCCGAAGCTGTTGTATAGCCACATCAGGAGGAAAACAACAGTCAAGGACCACGTAATCAGACTGAGAAAGGTTGATGAGTTCACAAGAAACGACCGAGAGGTATGTCAGGAGCTCAACACGAGATTTAAAGAAGTATTTACAGTGAAAATCGGTAGGACTTCAGGAAATCAGAACAGAGAGGTACACCAACAAGTGTTGGATGAGCTACACATAACCAATGAGGAGGTGAAGAAGCTGCTATGTGAACTAGACACCTCAAAGACGGTGGGAACAGACAACATCTCTCCGTGGGTCCTTAGAGAGGGAGCAGAGATGTTGTGTGTGCCACTAACAAAGATCTTCAACATATCCATTAAAACTGGACAAATGTAGTCCTAATTTTTAAAAAAGGAGACAGACATGAGGCATTAAACTACAGACCTGTGTCACTAACGTGTATGGTATGCAAAATCATGGAGAAGATCATCAGGAGGAGAGTGGTGGAGCACCTGGAAAGAAACAAGTGTATAATCGACAACCAGCACGGTTTCAGGGAAGAAAAATCCTGTGTCACAAACCTACTGGAGTTTTATGACAAGGTGACAGAAGTAAGACAAGAGAGAGAGGGGTGGATAGACTGCATTTTCTTGGACTGCAAGAAGGCCTTCGACACAGTTCCTCACAAGGGGTTACTGCAAAAGCTAGAGGATCAGGCACACATAACAGGAAAGGCACTGCAATGGATCAGAGAATACCTGACAGGGAGGCAACAACGAGTCATGGTACGTGACGAGGTGTCAGAGTGGGCGCCTGTGACAATCGGGATTCCACAGGGGTCAGTCCAAGGACCTGTGCTGTTTTTGGTATATGTGAAGGGATAGACACAGAAGTGTCTTTGTTTGCAGATGATGTGAAGTTCATGAGGAGAATCAAATCGGTCGAGGATCAGGCAAGACTACAAAGACACCTGGACAGGCTACAAGCCTGGTCCAGCAACTGGCTCCTTGAATTTAAACCTGCCAAATACAAAGTCATGAAGATTGGGGAAGGGCAAAGAAGGCCGCAGACACAGTATAGTCTAGGTGGCAAAGATTGCAAACATCACTCAAGGAAAAAGATCTTAGGGTGAGTATAACACCGAGCACATCTCCTGAGGCGCACATCAATCAGATAACTGTTGCAGCGCACGGGCGTCTGGCGACCAGCTTTCTCTTTCAGAGACTCAGTGTTGCGATCCAGAGATGAAATGCCTGCAGCATTCTGGGTACGCGGCCCACCGCAGGGGAGCTGGACGAAGTATTCGAGATGCAGCTTTGAGTCACCTATGTTGTTTTACTTTCTGTTGTATTTTTGTGAATGTTTGGCCAATGTATTTTTGTCTTTAAATAAAACATACTTGAAATATAGGGGGTGGTAACGTAATTCAACAACTGTGGCTTGGCAATGTTTGCGCGAATTTTATCATAGTCATGCAAGATTTTCACACTAAGTGTGAACATCTTGTATGTTATTTGAGATGTCTAAAATATCAAGGTTAGCCAGTGACAAACTTAATTCCTCCAAATTTAGAGTAGCAAGGTACATATTTCCACCAGATTTACGAAATATTCTCAGCTCATTAAGCGTCCCTGCATTTGACCTTGAACGTTGTAGTTTCTCGTTTTCTGCTCGTGCTCAGGGGGATGGACAAAATAACATGAACACCTGCTGACTGAACTGTCGAATAACTGAATATTCAATTTAAATATGTTGCAGATCCCTTTTTTGTGCCATCATACAAGGCGATAATGCTCGAGTTGTTCAAAATTGACATGAATAACATGAAAGTGAAGGCAAAACACTGGGATTGGCTTCCACAATCGCCGGATCAAAATGTTATCGAGCATCTGTGGTGTCGTTAGGTAAGACACATATGCAACAGTTAGACAACTTTATTCCGAAACGTTTCGCCTACACAGTAGGCTTCTTCAGTCGAATACAGAAAGTAGGCAGGAACAGTAGAGATGTGAAGACGATGTAATCAGTCCATCACCCTTGTAGTCGTAGAATTTGAGGTTGTCAGT
>NC_069403.1:111941396-111960843 GCF_026875155.1 Cherax quadricarinatus | reverse complement strand
ATTGCAGCGCAGGCAAAAAAAGAGTAGCAAGTCTTAAAGACTGTTGATGACCGGACCCTCCTAATGAAAAGTTGGAGACGGTTATAAAAATTTCGCAAAAACCCTACCCCTACGCGGTAAATTTTTCCCAAAGCTTTTTTGAGAGTAGGATTAAAAGAAATAGTAGAGATTATACTCGATTCTTGGGGCCTGAAAACCCACTGACCCTCAAAGTCTGTGAAAACTTATCGTTTCAAATCAGTTTATTTTTTTTGAAACTCCTCTCCATTTTACTGAAGCTACTCTAAATACCTTTTAAAAATCGAATTTCCCTTAAAAATCTTTAAAGAAAAGTTTCTTGGGGACAACCCAAAATTAATAAAAGGAGGTTTTGAAACCCCTTATACAGAAAAGCTAACGGAGGGGAAAGAAGAAAATATGCCTCTAAGGATGGGGAATAAAAATTAAAAGCAATTAAGGGATTTTATCAAAGAAGTTTCCCTGAAACTGAAATTTGTTGAAAATTGTGGGACTTAAATTGGAACCCCAGGAAGATATTTGGTCTCAAAAAAAAAAAACAATAAATCTGCGTACACCCCCTTAAAGTGTTTTGCGGGTATAAAATTTTTTTGATCCTCTAGGATCGTTTCCCATTCAAAAAAAGGAAAATTTTTTAGCAGTGCATGGAAGCTAAAAATTGGAGGGGTTTAAGTTTGCCTCTGAAATGGAAAAAGAGGGGGATGAAATTCCAGGGAGTTTAAGCAACTTCATCAAATTAAATTCTCAGACAAATAGGCAAGAGGGAAACAACTACACTTTAATGTGTTTGTGAGCGTCAACCCCGAGGTTATGGCGCCCTGTAGATTACTGATTTAATGCTAAAGGAATACACAAAACCCTTCAACCGGGTGCCCCTTAAAAGGTCAAAAACGTACCAAAATTTGGGAACTGGACAGATTATGTAGGTACAAAATTAGCTGTCTATCTCAACAAGTTTGATCACTCGCTATTGAAAAAAACCGTGATAGGAGTGATAATGAAGAGTTCTCCAGGGTTTAAAGATATAAAAGAGTAAGCTGGCTATGTAAGAACGAGTTGCGAAAAAAAAGAGATGCAGAGGTTATCTCTTTCTCCCGTCTCTACCAAGAGAATCCCGTGGATGTTGTCACGGGGGTTTGCCCCACTCAAGAAATTTGTGGATAAAAAAATTTTGGCTCCACGGACCAAACGGTCTCTAATGAAAATAAGGGCCCCCCCCTAAGAAAAAAGCTAACTTATCCCAAAAGAAACAGTCTGCTTGAACACAAGAAAAAAGGTTGTGTAAATACTGCAGACAAAAACAGAAAAAATCATTGTGGATCTAAAAAACTCACCCTTTGAGTAAACTCTTAAGAGTTAAACTCTTGTCTTTAAATTCTTTAAAAGGGAAATTAAAACCCTTTGATATGAATATCTTGAACCCCATTAAATACTGGGTGAAAAACTAATACAGAAGTTGTTTTCTCTACAGAACTTAAATTTTTTTGGAAAACAAGAAAAAATCCCCAAAGAAACCCTTCATGTTTAAATTTCTTTAGGATTTATCTCGACCCAAAAAAAGATTTTTAAGTTGTCGGGGAAAGAATTCTTTAATTTTTAAACTCCCTTTGGGAAGCCCATACTTCCAATATTAAACCCCAAAAAAATCATTGGCTAACAAAACTGATTGCGAAAAAAACGCCCACGTAAACGTGTTACATGGTGGGGTAGTGAACACTTTGTCATATCCGGACAACCCCTATGGATCCCTAAAGGTCGCCCAAATTTTGTGAAAAAAAAAAAATAAAGGACTGTATTACTTGTCGTCACTACGATAGGGGGGTATGTCAGTACCCAAGGCCACCCCTTTTCCCCCTTTTAAAAAGATTTTGCCCAATATCACTCCATTTGAGGTGGGCAGGTGTAGTTCCACTTTGACCCCAAAAATTTTAACCAAAAAAAGTTGATAAAGTTCCCATTAAGGTGTACATCTGTTTGTTTCCCTTGTGCTACGGACTAGAGCAGTACATTAGAAGTAGCCACTGAATGTCTGGGTGAAAAACCCTTTTTCAATTATTTTAGAAGATTTGCAGCCAGAAGGGGATGTCCCCAGACTGATGATTTCAGACAATTTCAAAAGAACTTTGTTTTCTGGTTTTGCTAATTAAGCCCAAAATTCTTTGATCAACCAGAAGGACAACAAGGGGTGAATCAACGCAGTTGTCGTTTTGGGATACATTCCCTCCTAAATCTCCATGGCAGGCGGATTTTATGAAAGAAAAGATCGGCATTGTTAAAAAAGTTGTTTAAGGAAGCTCTTCATGGGCAGAGAATTGACCCTTTGAAGAAATTCCCTACAGTTGTGATGAAATAGAAAAAAGGTCAACAACAGACCCCTAAATTAGTTACCAAAAGATTGGACAATTTTTTAAAAGGGGGAAGTCCATTTATTTACTTCCCTGGCCCGAAGGCCCCGGAAAAATGTTCCTCCCCTGAATGATAAGGAAAAACATTGGGATCCTTCTTTTTTTGAATGAGCAATCAGACGTAAATTCAAACACCTTAATAAAGTGTTGAACGTTGGGGGGAAAAATTTGGGGGAGAAAAAATCTCACCTCAAATTGGGGGAGAACACTTCATGGAGCTGGTGTTCCTGAAAATCATAAGTCCTTAGACCTTGGTGACATAGTGATTATCTGTCAATGATGGTCGATGTGTCCAATTGCCTTAAAAATGAGTGACCTTTATCCTGATGCAAATGGAATCATATGACATTTTATGTTTTAATCAAATTAGAATTTCAAAATATTCCCCTAAAACACACTAGAACCCTTAAGTAAATACCCAGATTATAAACAAAATTAGTGATTCTCCAGAAACCACACAGACTAACGCTGTTCAGTAAATATAGACAAGCATCCTTATTATTATATTTATAACATAAATACATAAAAATTTCATCAAATAACCCCTTCCTCCACCCACTCCTCCCCCCCCCTATAGTCTACCAAAAACTCCCTTCTTTTTCTAACCCTCCCCCACCTCCCCCCCAAACCTCCCAAAACATCCCATATTTTCCCCCTCCCCACACTCCTGTCCTCCTACATGTTTACTGCTACAGTGAGTAATGATCGCAAGATGTCCGTTACGAGTATGCGAGTGGTCAAGTGGACTGCTGCTCCTCCTTCCTAAACACTTTCTATTCCCCCTAGTCAAGGCCCTTACTACATACTGATCATCCTCTACTTATAGATAGGCAATTAAAGGGGAAAATTCCTGCTCCCACTTTATTAACCATGGGTAAAGATAGTGGAAATGTTGTCTATGCTTAAGGGACAGCAGATTCAAACATTTGCTTTACTTCATTGAGAAGTGGCAAAGGATAGCCAAAAGTAAAGGTCAGCTTTTTCTGTGTGCTAGGGAGTGTGACGGCATGGGGGCGCCTGTGCGTCTTTCAGGATTTACTTTTGACTATACTGAGAGTGACACTGACGCCAGGATAAACCAACAAAGAACGATCTGTGCGTTAATCTGAACAAGTGTCTCATAATAACACAATAAACACTTTAGAGAAGTGTGACCAGCTTCTTTTGTGATAAATTTAAAAAAAAAAACTCAACATATTCCACTTACCTAACTAAAATTCCCAAAACCCCCTTTCAACCCCTTCCCAATTTTCAAATTAAATTCCATTTCCCCCCCCCTACAAAACAATATTACAATTTTTCTTTTATGGGGACCTCCATTTTTACCCAATTTTAATCAAAATATAGTGGCAGAAAGGGCGGATTTTGAGCCCCACACAAGAAAAGTTTGTCAGCCTCGTAAAAGAAATATGCTGACATAACACCCCTAGGGGTAATTTATAATCTTAAAAAATTTTAAAAACTTTACAGCCCGTTGAGAGTGACTTGACAGTTCCAAGACCTCGTCTGCAGGAGCGGCTGTGCAGGCGTGAGTTGTCTTTCTAAGTTTAAATACAAACTTTTTAAACTTAACTGGTAAAGCCCTTTTCAACAATGTACATTTGTGTATGAGTGTCTATTGTGTATGAGTGTCACCTTTGTGTTGAGTATTACTTTTGTTTGGGTGCACTTTTGTGTATGAGTATTACATATTGTGTATGAGTGTCACATTTGTGTAGGTTTTACATATTTTGGGATGAGTGTTCCCTTTGTGTATGAGTGTCAAAATTGGTTGAGTATTAATTTTGTGTTGGTTACTATTTGTAAGAGGGTCACATAATTTTGGGTTATTTTTATTGTGTATGGGTATACATATTGTTATGAGTGTCACATATTGTGTTGGTTACATATTGTGTTTTTAGTGTCATTTTGTTTGGTTTTAATATTGTGTATGGGTCACATATTGGTAGAGTGTACTTTTGTATGAGTGTCATATTGTGTATGAGTATCCATATTGGTAGATTTCCCACTATTCTGTGTGAGTGTCCATATTGGTATGGTATTACATATTGTTTTGAGTGTCACTTTTGTGTATGAGGGGCAATATTGTGTTTGAGTGCCCCAAATATTGTGTTTGAGTATTCCCTATTGTGTATGAGTGTCACATTTTGTGTAGGGTGTCAAAATATTGGTTGAGTATTAATATTGTGAGTGCCTTTGTGTTTGAGTTAACTTTTGGTAGGTGTCACATATTGTGTATGGGGTTTTCCATTTTGTGTATGAGTGTACATATTGTTAGGGTGTCACATTTTTGTGTTGAGTGTACTATTGGTTGATGTCAATATTGTTTTGAGGTCCTATTGTGTAGGGTGTCAATATTGTGTTGAGTGTACATATTTTATGAGTGTCAATATTGTTTTTGGTGTAATTGTGTAGGTGTCGTTATTGTGTATGAGTGCAATATTGGTTGAGTGTCACTTTGGTTATGGAGTGTCACATTTGTGTTGAGTGTCCATATTGTGTAGAGTGAATATTGTGTATGAGTGTCACATTTGTGTATGAGTGTCAATATTTGTATGAGTGTACATTGTGTATGAGTGTCCCTTTGTGTTTGAGTGTCGCATATTGTGTTGATTTGTCACATATTGTGTAGAGGTCCATTTTGTGTAGAGGGTTCATGTTACTGGTGTTGATGAGTGTCAAATGCGAATCTCAAAATCTCCTCATGAAAATAAAATAAATACAATAATCTTGTTTCTGTGTTTCGTAAAGATTTTTAAAGACGCAGATGGAATCAAGGGGGAAAAATCCCTACATATATACTACATGAACGCAAAATTAAGTTGAATGTGTGTGTAAGGGGTAATGCTGCTGTACTTTGGGCACACGATCAGCTCTGAGGAGCGGATGGATTTTCGCCTTTAACGGTGATACACAGTAACAAAATGTCGTTATCCCACTTTTTTTATTTATATAAAAAGTAGTCTTTTTTTCCTCTGAGGGGTGTACCGGGTTTTGGGGCCTTCCTCTGAGCGGTGTATCGGTTTAGGGGCCTTCCTCTGAGCGGGGTATGGGGTTTTAGGGCCTTCACTGGGGGTGTACCCGGTCTAGGCCCAGCGGGGAGGGGGTCCCCTTTTCCACCTAGGTTTTTATTTCGGTTTTGCCTGACCTCGCCCTCGAGACTCCCTCCCCCCTTGCCCCCCCAAACCAATACCCCCCCCCCCCGCCACGACCCCCCCCCCTTCGGGGACCCGCCTCGCGCCGCGCCCCCCCCGCACGCCCCCCCGAGCGCCCCCCCGCCCCCTTCGCGACCCCGCCCGGCCCCTTTCTGCTGCGTGCCCGGTCGCCCCGGCCTCGAATTTTTTTTTTTTTGTTTCCCCTTGGTTAAAGGTTTTTGGATTCCCCCCAGGGGGTTTTTTTTCGAAATTCCCCAAATTTCCCTCGGATCAAGTTTTTTGGATCCCCTCCTTTCCCCCCCCCATCCCCAAAAAATTTTCAATAAAAAAGTCCCCATTTCCCTCGGACCCCCTCCCACTTTCCCCCCCCCCAACCCCAAAAATTTTCTCGATAATTACAAGTTTTTTGGATCCCCCTATGGGGGTTTTAAATTTTTTTGTCCCCTTTGGATAAATTTTTTTTTTTTTTGGACCCCCCCCTTGGGGTTTTCAAATTTTCTCCATCTCCTTGGGATAAAGTTTTTTGGATTCCCCCCTATGGGGTTTTCAAAATTCCTCGGATAAGTTTTTGGAACCCCCCCCCCTCTGGGTAAAAGCTTTCAAAAATAGATCCCCCTTGGGGGGATGCTTACTAAGGTTAATGAAGGGTGTTTACCGGCGGTAGTGACGTCAGTATTCCTCTCATTAATTTTAATGAACTAAAAAGGCCCAGCGCACACAGGCTGAATCTTTCGCCCTTTTAGTTTTAAAGGGCCCCATAGTAGTGACGTCATGCGCACCGGCTAAAACATGTGGGCCCTATGTCAGTGGTCACGTGTTGCCCCGAACACAGGCTGAATTTTGTCACCCTTTTGTTTTTCAATTTTAATAAGGGGACATAGTATTACATCATGGAAACATTTTCCCCTTTTTCCCCAAAAATTTTTCATCATCAGAAAGACACTTTTTCAGGATAACAAAATACACAATTTTTTTTTTCATTATTTATTATACAGCCATTAATTTCGGTAAACAAACAAATACAATTTCATTGAAAAAAAGCTAAAATTTCATTGACAAAAAATCAACGTGAGAAATTTTTTCTTCTCTTTAGATTTTCTGGCATTTTGTTCAGGGTCATATTTTTCCTCATCTGTTATACAAAAAATTTTTGGGGGGGGAAGGGTGGATAAAAAAAGGGGGGAATCCTCTTCCGGGGAAACTGGGGGTAATTTTGGGGAGTGGCGGATAATTTTGGGGAAAATCCTCATCCAACATAATTGGGTTTGGGAATTTGTATAAAATATTCCATCTCGCTCCATCGCATTTATCGAAAATAACAACTCTAACACTTTCCCCACTCATTGAGCGGGGGAGAAGGGGTCGATCTGGTGGGTAGGAGTTAAATACCCTGGTAAAACTTTAACATAAAACCACCTGAGTAGGGGCACAGTCTCAAATCCACATGAGGTGGGGGAGAAGTTCGTTGGTGGGGGGGGTTAGAAACAGCATCCCCCATATGGTGGGTAGGGGTGGGTGGATCCGCTCAAAACAACCCATTAACTGAAAATCTTTTTCTCCGTCGGATTTGATTTGCGCGAAAAAAGTTCCAACAACCGCTTATTTTCGCATTGGCAAAAAAAAAAAATTCTCGATTAGAAGAAGATGGGGGATATTTTTAAATTGATTAAAAAGTTTTATGGTTAAATACATTACATTCTAAAATATTTATGGGGTTTAAAAAAATTTTTTTCTATTAAAACAAGATTCATCAGATAATGAACAAAATCACTTACCTTTTACCGCAGGTGGTTTTCCAAATACACGGGATGCGTCTTTTTCCCCCTCCTCGCAGACACCTCCAAACGGAAAAAGTATGAATTGGTTCATCCTTGACCCAACTTGAATGACAGTAGAGAAAGAGTGACCAGCACGGGCATTTATGCGCTTTTAGCCCTTTCGCCCCGCCCTACCTTTGCCCCGCTTTAAACGCCCTACCCCACGTATTATAATTAAAATATTTTACACGATTTTCTAACCCAGGTTAAAATTTTAGCAAATACACTTGAAATGGGGGATATTGAAATGCTCATATGCATATTCATTATAAATTGGTTTCTTTAATTTATTTCCCCCAAAAATTTTTTAAACAAAGGGTAAAATTTTCTTGACGCTATAATTTGTTAACTTATCCCAAAAATATATGCATTAAGCCCCCAAAAATATTTTTATGTTGAATCCTCTGTTTAATACCGTAAAGAAATTTCTCTGTATTAATTTTCTATATTATTTGTAAAATGTTTTAAATCCCCCCCAAAACTATCTAAATATATTAATATGTTTTTGTTCACATATTTTGTAATCCAATGGCCTATTTTCATCTTGTCGTTAAAATTTTTTAATGATGAAAATACCGGCTTATTTTTTTCCTCATAATAACTTCATTTAATTATTTGCGGCAAACATCCCAAATACGGGCGTATTTTCCTGTTTGTGTTTCAAGGCAATATTTATTTTCACAATTCAGATCTATACTCGGTATGCCTATCATGTTCTTTTTTTCATTTTATTTAAAATCGCATTGTTTCACCAAAAAAATTTTTTCATCTTTCGGTTTTCCCAAATGTCATATTATTCTAAAATTACCTTCTTCTGCAGTTTATAGCATTCAACCGTTCATTCTCAGGTCAAACACCTAATATAGTTCTCCCTTGGAAAAAACTCTTAATGTAATCAGTGATCAGTCCCCAAAAACCCCCAGAGAATTTCAAGGTAGCGTAATTAACCTCTCGCGTGGGTAGGAAACTTCAGTCATATTAAGAATCTTTTTAAATTTAAATTTTGAACCCCCAAAATGTTTAAAATTTTCATGTTGAAAATTTTAATGGATTAAAATTATATCCCTCATATGTCTCATATCAATAATATAAAAATATTTATCGGGTATGATTTGCCCCCAAGGATTATCTGCGATAAATTGTTTTTGATTGGTGTCAGAATATATGATTTAAATAATGTCCTCTTAAACCGTTTACCCCCCTGCGGGTTTGCCCTCTGTTTTGAATTCAATGCAATTAATGCTTTGTATACGGAATAACTTTATCGATCCAAATTTAATGGAATTAAATTATATTTATATTTTTTTTCCGCTTAAGGAGTAAAATTCCCCATGGGGGTGAATGCAATTAAAGTCTCTCGACATTGACATATCCAGGATATATTCGTGAAAACTCTCACATCCAGCATCAAGGGAAAAAAGTATTCACTTCATCGTTAATTTACCTTCGTCTTTTTAAATTTCCCTTAAATCAGTGTTGTATATAACTTGAGGGTCTTTATTCGAAAGAATGCTATTTTCCCAATGATCAAATTTTTATGGGGTAAATGCTTAAGCAGGTTAATTAACCCGTATTGAATAAAATGGATTTTTTTAAGTTTTCATTGAGTACAAAACCAAGATTTGAATTTGTTGACTTTAGAATTCACAAATATGACCTTATCATCATCTCCCATGCACTCCCATCCTCTTTTGATATTTTTATGTTCTTTTAAAAAGGCCGACTCGTTAAATCAAAAAAAAGACTTCTAAAATTTGTATTCAAAATTCGGAAATTTATCGATCCTTGATTTATGGCAATTTCCAGTGGGGTCTGCTGCTATTGAGGATTCAATAATGGTATCCCCTGGAAATTTTTGGGGAATCCATCGTTATGGTTTGGGAATAACTGGGAAGGGGGGCTTTGACCCCCCCTGGTGTAACGTATAGAGCACCACCCGACTACTAACAATTGAATTTAACAAAAAACAAAAAATTAAATTTAAATTTTCCCAGTTTTTTTTTATTAATTTAAATCGTTTCAAACCAATCTTTCTCTTCCCCCGGAAAATAACTTTGTCCGACACCCTTAAATGTTTCACCCCCTTATTTCTGCAGAAATTTTCAATGCAATCCCCATTATTAACATCGTTCAAACATTTTGCCCGTATGTAATACCCCCGGAGCAAAGGTATTCAAAAGAATGGTAATGTTTTTTGGCCATCCCCCCGAAAAAATGACAAAATCCTCCCCCCTCCCTTAGCTTTATATAATATAATTCATCTAAACCCCCCCCTTTCACCCTCAAAAGTATCAAAGGTTTCAGGATGATTCCACTAAAAGGAGGGGGAAACTGGTTTCACTTGCTTTTTCGTTCAATTTTAACTCAACTTGATATTCACTCTCGTTTTATAGGTTTTAAAATGTAGTACACTTTCAGTAGAACACTTATCATTATATTGAATTAACCTTCCTTTTTGTCGCGGTTTAATACTCACTTGATAAATTATTTTTTATTAAGTGGTTTGAAATTGTGGGATCAAAATTTAGATTTAATGTTTTAATTAATCTCCCAAAAGAGTCCCAAAAACTGATCGCCAAAATTTAAGGGGGATAAATTCAAATCGCTAATATTAACATATAATTAATACCTGATTCGGGATCGGGGGGGGTTTTACCGCTTCACCCCAGACTCTTTAAAAAAATCTCTTTTTATTGGTAAAGACATAAAAAATTTTCTTACCTGAAAACCCCTGTATCGCTTCCTTCTTTATCAAATTAAACCCCCACAAAAACCACTGGTAATACAGAAGGTGTAAAAATTTTTTTTTTTCAAGTTAAAAACACTCTGTTTTTTCCCTGGATGATACGTGAACCAATTGAGTTTTTTGGGGATGATAATACCGTTTATGTTTAACTGCTTTTAAGAGATTTAAAATTAATTCCTCATTTATTGCCTTAAAAACCCTTGTCATATACCCCCAATAATTTTGCTATTCAATTTTTTGCATATATTTTTTTTTACTGTGATTTTCTTTTGTAATACTTGTTAAAATTTCTTTTCGGTAATAATGCGTTTGGGGTAAATTATTTTTTTCAGAGCAACCTCAAAATCAATTTTTTTTATTAATAAAAGGGGTATTTAATTTTTAATAAAACCCAAAAGGTGTTTTGGGGGGGGAAAAAAATGAGACTTGAATCGTACACAGTATAGAAGACGTTCAGCCATCTCCACACTCTTATAAACACACTAAAAAAAAACAAAAATTCACAGATTTTATATACTAAACCTAATATGATATCCCGATGTTTTTCCCCTTGCCCGCCTCCTTTATGTAATAATTGTCTTCTCACTTTTGTATTCCTCACAAAATCAAAATGTTACCGATATATTTAATAAATGCTTTATTTCTGTTAAGTAATCAGAATGATTTTTCGTGATTTCACATTTTTTCTGATAAAAATTTTATATTTCAATAATATTCCCCAGTAATGGGGGTAGAAGGTCCCATCTCATCCAAAATCACCAAAGGATTTTTTGCAAAAATACTACTTTATTTCACTATTCTATATTTCTCGACCATTTTATGTCATGAATCTTGACAAATCTGGGGTTTTCTGAGGTTTCCCGGGGGTGAGAGCAGGGGGGTTTTGACCTGCCTAGCGGGAGAGTATTTAAATTTGCGTTTAACACCCGCTTCAGCATGCCCCACCACCCCCTCTTCTAAATTTTATCCCCCTCCGTTTTTACTAACCGAGGGGTTTTCCCGATTCATAACTAAATTTGGGTACAAGAAAAAATTCTTTCTGATTATTAAAAAATCTTGAAATAATATTTATGTAGAGGTTTTAATCTAAGAAGATTTCCCCCTTTGTTACTCAGCAAATATTTCTTTTTACGCTGAAAACCGATTTTTTTTAAAAAGAAATGATTTAAATCTCGTTCTTGTTTTTTTAAAAATTTTTGGGTCTTGGTTTTTTATTTTTAAATCAAATTCTTGAAAATCTCATGTACAACTTTTTTTGGTTTTCTTAAACTGTTTTTTTAAAACTGCGGGGGGAGATTTTAAGTAATGTAATTAATTTTTTAATTTTTTCAAATAATGATTTTTTCTTTGTACCTTCAACAAATCCCCTTCTTTGACCACGAATTAAAAGTAAAAATCAAAACCTTTATAGATACCAAATAATGCGTAATTCCACCAATTTTTTTCGTTTCATACTCTGTGGAAAATATATTCTAAAGGGGGTATGCCGGGGGTCAATTCTTCGCGAAAAAAATGTTCCTTTAATCTTTTCACCTTTCAAATCTTTCAAATGATTTGTTGTTATAGGTTGAGAATTTTTAATTTTCTATATATTTTAAATTTTTCTCTGTATTTTTGTGTGTAAAACCCCGGGTTTTTAAACGGGTGATCTGCTAAGAGCACCTTGTTTTTTCTCCAACAGCCAATTTCTTAGATTCGTTTCTTATTGGATCTTCCATTTTTTAATTTTATCCGAAACTGATTCCTTTATATTCAATGACGTAATACCAGGGATTGCAAGGGGGGTTTTCCCGCCAACCCCCGAGGCGGAGATGAATTTATACGATCTACTAATTATTTAAAAACTTTTGAATAAATTAAAAGTATTGGCATTGTATTACTTGTATAATTTACGTTTTTATCGTTTGCAAGCCTTCTTGCAATGGAAGTTTTTGTTTCCCTTTTTAAAAAAACTGAATATAACTTTATATGCTTACTTTGGGGATAATTTGTACCCGGTTATTTAGAAATCCCCGCCTTATTTTAAATAATCTGATATATTCTTCGCCTTTTCATTCCCATATGTTTTGTAATGCATGTAAAGTGCTCGGTCCGTCTTTTTTTTAAGAGTATGCTTGTAAATATCTTGAAAAAACATCGATTTCCACGAGTTGTATTTATTCCATCATTTATCTGGTAATTAGACATATCACCCAAATCCAGGTTAATATCACTCTGGGTTTAGGAGCAATTATTTTCCTACGAGGAAATTCTTAGGTTTAAGAAAGTATAAAGTATATGATCTTTCTGAATTTAAGAAATTTCTGACCTTTTCAAGGTTTGGACGGATGATTTTTTTTAAAGCTGTATAAAAACTGTTTACCCCGAGAATACCCCGCAGATCCAGGTCTCTATAAACCTTTTCAATTAATTTTGCTCGCTCCAGGAATCCTGCCGTAACACATTGGTTGCAATGTAATGTTTGGTGTATTTAATGCAAAATCTATGAATAAAATAACAAAAGGGTGATCGTTTTTTTTGCGATTTATATATATTTACAAATTCCCTTTTTTTTTCCCAAACTTGTCGCCCCCGAATCTTCTTGTCCCGATCCCTCATTTTTAAAAAAAGCAAAATGCGTGGGGTTTAAAGCCTGGTTGACTATATCGTCCTCCCTGAAATATATTTTAGTAAACAGAATAATGCTTATATTATGTGTCTACCTTTAGTAAAACATTCGGAAATAATTTCACTGTTTCCCGCTTTTAAAAATAGTCATCAACAAAAATTATTGTATTTTTTCAGGTGATGCAAAAGGGCATTTTGGGGGTCGATAATTCGTTACTTAATGTTAATTTTGAGTTATCTCTGAATCTTGTTTAAGGGTGTGAGTCACCCTATTATATGTTATGAAATTTTTTGTGGTATAACTTTATTTAATTTTTTATGTGAAAATAAGATTTTCACTATTCGAATAACCGGCAAGTAATCCTTGAGGATAACGAAATATATCAACGTCAGCGATGTGTTGTTGACAAGTTCAAAATCTTCCCCTTATTATTTTAAAATGATCTAAAAGCTTCCTCTATAAATTGAAGAACTAAAAAGGGTGTTTACCATAGAGAGGCGTCTTTTACACTGTAAGTCTTAATGGGTTTTTAAGATTTAATACTTTTAGTTCAATAAAGGGGGCACGTTAATGTGGAGCAGGACTGCCTCACCAAAAATTTGTTGCTTTTGGGTGGCGATTGACCCGGTGTTTATGATTTCTAAATCTACCTTGGGGTGAAACCCCATTACATGGCGCCGCTGTCCTGAGTTGAGCAGGGTTATGTTTTCCTTGGGTGTGAACCGCATTACACAGGGGGTGTTTGGGGGGAAAGGGGTGACCCACAAAGAGTTTTCAGGCGGGAAAAGTGTTCCCTCCTCATCCCGGACTGACTATCTTCCTCACTCGAGTGTCTATCTTTCCAAAGCTGAAACCCACAACATGGAGAAAGGTAAGTTATACTTAGAAAATTCTTGTTTTTTTTTTTTTTCATGTTTAATTTTTGTTGAAAATGAGTGAAATTGGGTTAATTTTTTTTGAAACAACGAGTGAAATTTGGGTTAATTTTTGTTGAAGATACGAGTGAAATGTTTATGGGTTAGTGCGTTAATAAGTGAAATTTTTTTAAAGGGTTAGTGTGTTAAATAAATGAATTGGTGAAGGGGATTGTTAGAAAATTCTTGATAAACGTTGAAACAGTTTTTACGTGTTTAATGTTTGGGTTTAAATTTTTTTTGGGCATATGAGTGAAAATTTTTTTTGGGAATGTTGTTAAATAATGAAATTCTTAACAGGGGGGCATTATTCGAAAATTGGGAAAACATTGGTGAAGAGAAGATTATCGATTAGAAAGCAGCGTTCGTTGGTAATCGAGAAAGGCGGTGTCACGCAATGAAAGGTTATTGCAATTGGATAATGGGGGACGTGTGTGCTTTATGGAAGAAGGCTATAGAAACAGGTATGTAACCAATTGTGTCTTTTGTTTTTTTGAAAATGGCTAGTCACCGAGAAAAGTTTTTTTTTTTCTATTTTATTGAAATCTTAATATTTTGGGGTTTTGAAATTGGAGTGCTTTTTTTTTTTCCTCTGTTCATTGAATTTAAATTTTTGGGTTATGGGAAATTGGATGTGCTTATATATATGTAAAAATTGTGAAAGGGGACCCTTTTACCCCCATTACTGGGCGTAAAATTATTTAAATCTTAAAAATTTTGAAAGGGGGACCCTTCTTACCCCCTTACTGGACGTAATATTATTGAAATTTAAAATTGTGGGGTGGGCCTTTTACCCCCCTTACGGATAATATTTTGAAATTTAAAAATTTTGAAGGGTGACTTCTTACCCCCATTACTGGGGTAATATTATTTCATTAAATCTTAATTTTTTTGGGTTTTTGAATTTGGGTAGCTTTTTTCCCCTGCGGAAATACACCTGGTAGTAATGTCGCCCCAGCTTGGTGGTGAGAGTGCTAGTGTTGGTACCTCACAATGCGGGGGTTGGGGGGGATTTGCCCCCCTTAAAGATGATGAGAGAGCAACTACCTCGCATGACGTGTCTGACACGCATAATAGTTGAAGTGAGACCCCAGAAATTTTAATATATCCAATTTTAGAGGTAGACATACAGTGAGGAAATATAGTGTTCCTTATTTATAAAAGAGAGTTTAAAAATGTTTTAAGTTTTTTGGGATTATTTTAAAGAACAGATGCGTGAAGTATGTAGACGCTCTAGCAATGTCCCAGAATCCACCCCAATTAAGTTAAAAAGAAATTTTCGTCAAAACAATCGTGATGTCAAAATGGACAATTTGTGTAAAAATTTTTTCGTTTGAGTTAGTAAGTAAAAAAGGAAAACTCTGAAGTATTTGATCGTGGGTGGGAACAAAATTTGAAAGATCGAGCAGAGTTTAAAATCAGGAAAGGCTAGCTGGATCTGATCAATCGATCTTTCAGTATCGAATATGTTAAAGTAGAATTCAGAGTGCAAGTGGGGTCATATGTGGGAAAACCCGGAAATGCGAGGAAAGAAATATGTATTTAATCCCGAGTTTAAAGATGGTTATGTGTACTGCGTGCTTTTTTTGCCCATAAAAGTCATTTAAAAAAAATTTGATGGGAAAAAAAATTTGCGAGCAGGGTTTAAACTAAGAAAGGTTGTTTAATATGCAAAAAAACTTCTATAGATGATTTTCCATTACAAGTGTAAGTTTGGATTTTAGAGAAGGAAAATAAAGGTCATTTAGTTTATCAAAAGAAAGGATCAAGATGGACTTTATGGCTATGTGTCGTAAGGGGAATAAGAAATATAAGGACTTTTTGTGCGCGTTATTTTTGAATGAAGAATTTTGGGTTTTAAACAAAGATTTTTACGGGGATGTTAGAACGTAATGACAGAAAAAAGGTGTAAAAAAAAGCACTGTCAAGTTGTTTGATGAAGTTGAATACACAGGGAAAAGTTGATATCCACGAAGATGGTGTAAAATCAATCGGTTTTGTTTCCCCCGGGGAACAACATACCTTTGAAAATTTTAGTCTACGCATTCCAAAAGAATATTCGGTGTATTTGATTTCGAAAGTGATTAGAACCACTCCCAGCAGGTAAAATTGAGTTCGTCATAAAAGCCATTGCCTTTGTTTTTATATTTGATCGCAAAGGAAATAGGTGTATAAAAAAGTTATAAGGGGAAGGAAAAGGGTTAAACTTTCATTTTAAATGTAAGTGGGAATGGAAAAAAAAAAGTTTAAAGACAGTATCATGAAAACCATAGAAAAAGGAGGATAGATGAGCATGATTCCAGAACACTTGTGAATTATGTGGTAAAACCTTCAAAAAACCCAAAGACAAACATAAAAAAAACCCTGACCATACTTTAAATTTCAATAATTATATTGGAGCCTATTTTGCACGTTGTAATAGCAGTGTAAGCAAGAGAGGAAAATTTTTTTTTTTTTGTTAACAGGTTTGTTTAGGAAAAAAATTTTAAAGGGAAATTTAAAGTTTAAATATACGTTGAAATTCTTCGAAACAAGGGAAATTTAAAATTTTTTGAAAGTAACATAGGTAAGGTTTGGTTTTGGATTCACTGTCTTTATGAATGGATCTTTTCCCCGTTAGCAGAACAACTTCAAGGGAGGTAAATCCCTGAAATATACAGAGACTTTCTGAAAAATGTGCCCCGAGATGTCTTACCTTTATTATGTAAAGGAAACAAATTTTGTGTTTTGATTTATTGTAGTTTAAAGAAACTCGATGAAAAAAAATTTCCCCCTAAAAATCATTTTTTTAAATTTTTTGAGAAATAGGCTATTAGTCAGGAAGATTATGAACATGCATTTAAAGTGTTTGAGTTGGGTAAATGTAAGACTTTAGGAGATTTTCTTTATGTATATCTCAAGACAGTGTTGGTTTTTTAGCGTGTCTTCATGGAGGGCGTAAAACATCAAGGAATTTATAAGTTAGACGTTTTAATTATATAAGTTTACCATCATTCAGTTGGGGGTGCTTCCTATGAAAAAAAATGTAAGATTGTATATATATTCCCCCCGAATTATATGATTGTTAAAGGAATCCAGAGGTGGGTTTCGTGCGCAATTAACAGTATTCTAAAACAGATAATCCCTAATTAACCCTAATTTTGTGTTTAAATGGGGAAAGGGCACCATTTTTTTATCTAGATTTTAATTCTTTGTTGCTAGTGCGATGGTTGAAACTCTTCCAAGAAGGGGATCAGAAATTATCGAATGACGAAAGAATGCTTTCCTCGATTGGGATTAAGTAATGTTTTCCTGAAACCCTACCCCGGCTGGGATTGAACCCGCGGTCATAGATCTATGACCCCGGGTTCAATCCCGGCCGGGGGATGGTTTATTTGCAATCGTGTATTCGATTTCTTAAATCAAGTAATGTTTTTGTGAAGGTCAAAAAGGGATATTGGATAAAGTGATACCAAGCACATACCCCCGAGGTAGCTAGGCTCATGATGAACTTCCTTTAATTTATCACATATGAAAATATCAGAAAATATGTTATCTCTTTTTGTGAATTATATTAAAATGAAGGTAGAAAGTCCCCAAAATTTAAAGGGAAAATTAGTGGGCCCGTTTATCTCAGAAAAAATTTTTTGATCAGTCTAGAATTGTTACAGTTATTACGGAACTTTGGGGGGGAGAGGTGGAAAAAATTCATTCCATTATGATATAACAGACAAAATTTTTTTTAACCTTTCATATCAAATAATATTGCACAGGAACGCTACACGATGTCCTATCAAGTCAAAAGCTTTAAATTAATAATAACGCCCTATATGGGAAATCTTTTTTGAAATTACAAAGTTTGCTGAGAAATTAGATATATCAATAAAGAAAAAGATTTTTTAGAGCGAGTAAAGATCCTTTTTTAAAAAAAAATCAACATTTAAATCAAGATAGGGGTGATTTGCCCCATAATAAAGAAAATTTGAAGTTAACAACCCCTTTACTCGGTTTTTAAAATTCTTGAGTTGCTAAAAAAAAAATTGTATCATTTTTGGTATAAAGTTTTAAAACAACATTTTGGTGATGTAAAAAAATTTTTTTTCCGTATGACTCGTATTTTTTAGCTTGAAATGTAAAAATTTGTACACCGAGTTAAAAAGTGAAAACCCTTTTAGGTTATATGGATTTTTCAAATTTCAGCCTGAGCATCCTTATATGATGATAGTAGAAAAGGGGAGCTGGGGTTATTGAAATCTGAAATGTGTGATAAACCATATTAGCGAGTTGTTTGCCTGAAAGTAAAATGTATTTTTCAAGATTGTTTTAAGATAATTCTTCAGCAGAGCCCGGGGTTTTCCCTTTGCTTTTATGTCTTATTAACACATGCAAAATATAAGATGTTTTATCAAATGGGAATAGGAATTTTGCGTGTAAGTCTATAAGTATGAAAAGGTTTAAATATGTACAAAAAATTAAAAAGAGAGGTTTGCGCCCTTTTATGATAAAAAAGGGATCATTTTTAAAAAATGGAATCCTTGGCTTTTGGGGCACCCCGATATTCCACCCTCTAAAGTAGGAGATAGAGTGGTATTGCTTGTATAATAAATACTGAAAAAATATTGTGTATTAGGTTTCCCAAATGTGCTTTCTGATGATGAAAATGTTTTCCCTATGTTGTAGGTTTCTATGTTCCTTATTAAATTGAATGAACTAAAAAAGGTCGAAAAGTTTTAAACCTTTTGGCGCGTGACGTTTATACTATGGTCCTTATTAACTAAAAAGGGCGACAAAATTTAAACCCGTGGCTGGGTAAAACGTTTCGTCATGACCGCGAGTAAACACCCTTCATTAGACTGTTAAACATGCTTACCCCCAGGGGGGGATTCCAAAAAATTGATCCCAGGATTTTGGGAATTTTGAAAACCCCATAGGGGGGAATCCAAAAAATTGGGTCCCAGGTTGGGGGAATTTCGAAAACCCCCTAGGGGGGGGGGTCCAAAACTTGTATTATCGAGAAATTTTTGGGGTTGGGGGGTAAAGTGGGAGGGGTCCGAGGAAGTGGGACTTTGATTTGAGAAATTGTTTTGGGGGTGGGGGGGTGAAAGGGGGGTACCCAAAAATTTGATCCAAGGAAAAATTTGGGGAAATTCAAAACCCCTTTATCCAAGGGATGGAGGCACAAGAAAATGAAATTAAAAAAAAAAATTCGAAACCCCCTAGGGGGATCCAAAAAACCTGATCCAAAAGGAGATCATAAGAAAAAAAATGGGGCGCGGGGGCGTCCGGACGACGTGAGAAGGGGGGGAGCAGAAGGCGTGGGCGGGGGGGGCGCGAAGGGGGGGCGCGCGGGCGGGCGGCGGGCGGGCGCGCGGGCGGGCGGCGGGCGGGGCGCGCGGCGTGACGGGGGGTCGCGAAGGGGGGGGGGTCGTGGGCGGGGGGATTGGGTTGGGGGGGGGTCAAGGTGAGGTAGTCTCGAGGGCGAGGTTTTGGTCAAAAACCCGGAAAAGTAACACCTAGGTGTGAAAAGATGCCCCCCAGCTGTGGTCCTAGACCCGGAAAGGGGTGCCTCAGTGGGGGCCTAAACCGGAAGGAGCTCCCAGAGGAAGGCCCTAAACCGGAAGGAGCCCCCAGTGGAAAAAACGAACCTTTTTTATATTATTTTATAATATTTTTTATATATATATATATATTTTATTATATAATATATTATATATATATATATTATGGTCTTTATGGTTTAACTTCTCCAAAAACCAAGGGGGTGGCAGGCAAAGACACAGTGAATCATAAAAAGAGCTTTGTACA
>NC_069403.1:111893896-111933896 GCF_026875155.1 Cherax quadricarinatus | reverse complement strand
ACCCCCAAGATCGTTTTCCTTAAATGAGTTTTGCAGCCTTTGACCTCCTAGACTGTACTCCGTCTGCGGTCTTCTTTGTCCTTCCCCAAACTTCATGACTTTGCACTTGTTGGTATTATTAAACTGCAGGAGCTATTTGCCGGACCAGGCTTACAGCCTGTCCAAATCTCCTTGTTGGCTTACTCGATCCTCACACACTTGTATTCCCTTCATTAGCTTCACACCGCCTGCAAACAGGGTCGCCTCTGTATCTAGTCTTTCTGTCATGTCATTCACATTTTGGAAACAACACCGGGCCTAGGACTGACCCTTGTGAAACCCCACTCGACCATGCGCCACTCTAACGCTTAACCACGTACCAACACACTTTGTTTCCTTCCTTTTAGGTATACCCTGATCCAGTGCAATATTTTCCCTGTTTTTTTGTGCCTGTTTCTCTAGCTTTTCAACCAGTCTCTTGTGTGCTATTGTCTGCAAAGTCTTCTTGTAATAAAAGAAGATGCTCTCTACCCATCCCTCTCTCTTCTGTTTTACTTCTCGTAGAACTCCAGTAGGTTTGTAATACAGGAGTATGCGGCACCAGTTTGGAACCCACACCTAGCCAAGCACGTAAAGAAACTAGAGAAAGTGCAAAGGTTTGCAACAAGACTAGTCCCAGAGTTAAGAGGTATGTCCTACGAGGAGAGGTTAAGGGAAATCAACCTGACGACACTGGAGGACAGGAGAGATAGGGGGGACATGATAACGACATACAAAATATTGAGAGGAATTGACAAGGTGGACAAAGACAGAATGTTCCAGAGATTGGACACAGTAACAAGGGGACACAGTTGGAAGTTGAAGACACAGATGAATCACAGGGATGTTCGGAAGTATTTCTTCAGCCACAGAGTAGTCAGTAAGTGGAATAGTTTGGGAAGCGATGTAGTGGAGGCAGGATCCATACATAGCTTTAAGCGTTTGTGTACCATACCTTCAGTTTCCTTTCCAACACTGTGGTTTGGGGGCCTGTGAGGGTGGGAGACCTGATAGCATACTGTGTTATTCTATAGCTCGGTGTTGGGTGGAAGCTATGGGTATGGATCGTAGTGTGTGTTGGGATGGTGTGATAGGTTGTGGGGTTCTGAGGATAGTTGTGTGTGTGTTTGCCCTTGCTGCTCTGTTCTGCTCTGGCTGACCTCTGCTGGTTCTATCCTTGTCTCCTTTCCTAGCTCCTTTCGCTTTTTTGTCTTCTCCCTCAGCTGCTGTCGCTCTGTCTCGGTCTAGAACATCCTCTTGTACTCTTCCGAGTATTTCAACCATGGTTTCACTTGGAGGATCCTGTTCCGCACTATTTCCATCCTGAGAATCAGCTTGATCAGTCGGTTTCTCCCCTTCGAGTACCCCCCTATTCTCTGAAAATTTACAACCTTGTCCATCTCTTCTTCATCTATTTCCGTGATGATTTTCTCAATCTCCTTTCTTTCTTCCTGCCGTCTTTCAGTGTGTGTCCTTTCCTCTCTCTCCTGAAGCCCATGGATAAACACTGATTTTGCTCTTTCTTCCTCCCATTGCCTCACCCTCAGTGACTCTGGATCCTGCGTGTATGTGGTCATTTTCTCCCTTGATTTTTCCAGTGGCTCTTGATAGCATGGTTGTGCCTCAGCATTTGACCTATCTCCCTCTCCATCTGCACCCAGCTGTTCTTCCCTTTCACTCCTTGGCCCTTCTTCGCAGGCTGATATGACCTTAGCATAATTCATTACTCCTTCCTTCGTGTTCGGCCTCTCAGCTTCATATGCTATGTCTTCTCTTGTTACTGCCCCTGCAACTCGCTTCAGCATATTTATCTCAACTTCTAGGGCCCTTGTCCTGGCTACTGCAGTTTCGACTTGTGCCTCCCACTTCTTTGTCTCCTTCTCCAACCTCTTTTCCAATTTCACAGGGAGCTCTTTCTCCATTTCTTCAGAAAGCTTCCCTAATTTTCTCTCCCACTCTTCTTCCATCCTTTTCCACTGCTCCTCCATCCATTCCTCCCTACCAGTACCATTGTCATCTGATCCCTGATTCCTGCGAGTCCCCACCATTTTTTTTTTAGTGAGAGAGAGAGAGAGAGAAGGGAAAGGTAGAAGGAGAGAGAGAGAGGGGAGAGTGAGAAGGGAAAGGGGGAGAGAGAGAGAGAGAGAGAGAGAGAGAGAGAGAGAGAGAGAGAGAGAGAGAGAGAGAAGGGCAGGTAGGAGAGAGGGGGAGAGTGAGAAGGAAAAAGGTGGAGAGAGAGAGAGAGAGAGAGGGGGAGAGAGAGAGAGAAGGGAAGGGTAGGAGAGGGGGAGAGTGAGAAGGGAAAAATAGATGGTCAGTTCACAGGAAGGTGTGAAATCCTGTGTATGTGTGTGTGTTTGCGTGTGTACTACAGCTCACAAGTGCTTGTTCCTGTGTGTGTGTGTGTGTGTGTGTGTGTGTGTGTGTGTGTGTGTGTGTGTGTGTGTGTGTGTGTGTGTGTGTATGTGTGTGTGTGCCCCCGCTTCTAAGCATTCATACTGCTAATAAATACCGGTAAATACCAGTAGTTCTAAGCTTACCAATACTTCTAACACTTATGATTCTACTTATAAAATACAGAAAGTAGCTAGGTTGTAAAATTTAACTTGTCACAGCTTAAGTGTGTGAAGTTATCCCTCACTACCGCTCTACTTCTGTGTGTGTGTGTGTGTGTGTGTGTGTGTGTGTGTGTGTGTGTGTGTGTGTGTGTGTGTGTGTGTGTACTCACCATGTTGTATTTCTTCTATAATGCATTATACGCTGTCTCATTATTTACTGTATGGGTTACTGCATGTATGCATCGTATTTAAAAAATATTTCTCAGACATTAAAAGTGATATAAATAAATTATTTATTTACCTATAATGTTAAACACATTTAGTATATATCTTCGGGAACAGTGCTCTGAGGTAACTTGTTCCTCGGCAGATTTATAGTCATCATTGTTGTCGTTGTAATCCTTGTTTATATGACCCAAGTAAAGTATTTAAATTTATTTTAAGATCTCTCTCTCTCTCAATATATATATATATAATATATATATATATATATATATATATAAAATATATATAATATATATATATATATATATAATATATATATTATTATTATTTTTATTATCACACTGGCCGATTCCCACCAAGGCAGGTGGCCCGAAAAAGAAAAACTTTCACCATCATTCACTCCATCACTGTCTTGCCAGAAGGGTGGTTTACACTACAGTTTTTAAACTGCAACATTAACACCGCTCCTTCAGAGTGCAGGCACTGTACTTCCCATCTCCAGGACTCAAGTCCGGCCTGCCGGTTTCCCTGAAACCCCTTCATAAATGTTACTTTGCTCACACTCCAACAGCACGTCAAGTATTAAAAACCATTTGTCTCCATTCACTCCTATCAAACACGCTCACGCATGCCTGCTGGAAGTCCAAGCCCCTCGCACACAAAACCTCCTTTACCCCCTCTCTCCAACCTTTCCTAGGCCGACCCCTACCCCGCCTTCCTTCCACTACAGACTGATACACTCTTGAAGTCATTCTGTTTCGCTCCATTCTCTCTACATGTCCGAACCACCTCAACAACCCTTCCTCAGCCCTCTGGACAACAGTTTTGGTAATCCCGCACCTCCTCCTAACTTTCAAACTACGAATTCTCTGCATTATATTCACACCACACATTGCCCTCATACATGACATCTCCACTGCCTCCAGCCTTCTCCTCGCTGCAACATTCATCACCCATGCTTCACACCCATATAAGAGCGTTGGTAAAACTATGCTCTCATACATTCCCCTCTTTGCCTCCAAGAACAAAGTTCTTTGTCTCCACAGACTCCTAAGTGCACCACTCACTCTTTTCCCCTCATCAATTCTATGATTCACCTCATCTTTCATAGACCCATCCGCTGACACGTCCACTCCCAAATATCTGAATACATTCACCTGCTCCATACTCTCTCCCTCCAATCTGATATTCAATCTTTCATCACCTAACCTTTTTGTTATCCTCATAACCTTACTCTTTCCTGTATTCACCTTCAATTTTCTTCTTTAGCACACCCTACCAAATTCATCCACCAATCTCTGCAACTTCTCTTCAGAATCACCCAAGAGCACAGTGCGATCAGCAAAGAGCAGCTGTGACAACTCCCACTTTGTGTGTGATTCTTTATCTTTTAACTCCACGCCTCTTGCCAAGAAACTCGCATTTATTTCTCTTACAACCCCATCTATAAATATATTAAACAACCACGGTGACATCACACATCCTTGTCTAAGGCCTACTTTTACTGGGAAAAAATTTCCCTCTTTCCTACATACTCTAACTTGAGCCTCACTATCCTCGTAAAAACTCTTCACTGCTTTCAGTAACCTACCTTCTACACCATACACTTGCAACATCTGCCACATTGCCCCCCTATCCACCCTGTCATACGCCTTTTCCAAATCCATAAATGCCACAAAGACCTCTTTAGCCTTATCTAAATACTGTTCACTTACATGTTTCACTGTAAACACCTGGTCCACACACCCCCTACCTTTCCTAAAGCCTCCTTGTTCATCTGCTATCCTATTCTCCGTCTTACTCTTAATTCTTTCAATAATAACTCTACCATACACTTTACCAGGTATACTCAGCAGACTTATCCACCTATAGTTTTTGCACTCTCTTTTATCCCCTTTGAATTTATACAAAGGAACTATGCATGCTCTCTGCCAATCCCTGGGTACCTTACCCTCTTCCATACATTTATTAAATAATTGCACCAACCACTCCAAAACTATATCCCCACCTGCTTTTTATCATTTCTATCTTTATCCCATCAATCCCGGCTGCCTTACCCCCTTTCATTTTACCTACTGCCTCACGAACTTCCCCCACACTCACAACTGGCTCTTCCTCACTCCTACAAGATGTTATTCCTCCTTGTCCTATACACGAAATCACAGCTTCCCTATCTTCATCAACATTTAACAATTCTTCAAAATATTCCCTCCATCTTCCCAATACCTCCAACTCTCCATTTAATAACTCTCCTCTCCTATTTTTAACTGACAAATCCATTTGTTCTCTAGGCTTTCTTAACTTGTTAATCTCACTCCAAAACTTTTTCTTATTTTCAACAAAATTTGTTGATAACATCTCACCCACTCTCTCATTTGCTCTCTTTTTACATTGCTTCACCACTCTCTTAACCTCTCTCTTTTTCTCCATATACTCTTCCCTCCTTGCATCACTTCTACTTTGTAAAAACTTCTCATATGCTAACTTTTTCTCCCTTACTACTCTCTTTACATTATCATTCCACCGATCGCTCCTCTTCCCTCCCGCAACCACTTTCCTGTAACCACAAACTTCTGCTGAACACTCTAACACTACATTTTTAAACCTACCCCATACCTCTTCGACCCCATTGCCTATGCTCTCATTAGCCCATCTATCCTCCAATAGCTGTTTATATCTTACCCTAACTGCCTCCTCTTTTAGTTTATAAACCTTCACCTCTGTCTTCCCTGATACTTCTATTCTCCTTGTATCCCATCTACCTTTTACTCTCGGTGTAGCTACAACTAGAAAGTGATCTGATATATCTGTGGCCCCTCTATAAACATGTACATCCTGAAGTCTACTCAACAATCTTTTATCTACCAATACATAATCCAACAAACTACTGTCATTTCGCCCTACATCATATCTTGTATACTTATTTATCCACTTTTTCTTAAAATATGTATTACCTATAACTAAACCCCTTTATATACAAAGTTCAATCAAAGGGCTCCCTTTATCATTTACACCTGACACCCCAAACTTACCTACCACACCCTCTCTAAAAGTTTCTCCTACTTTAGCATTCAGGTCCCCTACCACAATTACTCTCTCACTTGGTTCAAAGGCTTCTATACATTCACTTAACATCTCCCAAAATCTCTCTCTCTCCTCTGCATTCCTCTCTTCTCCAGGTGCATACACGCTTATTATGACCCACTTCTCGCATCCAACCTTTACTTTAATCCACATAATTCTTGAATTTACACATTCATATTCTCTTTTCTCCTTCCATAACTGATCATTCAACATTACTGCTACCCCCTTCCTTTGCTCTAACTCTCTCAGATACTCCAGATTTAATCCCATTTATTTCCCCCCACTGAAACTCCCCTATCCCCTTCAGCTTTGTTTCGCTTAGGGCCAGGACATCCAACTTCTTTTCATTCATAACATCAGAAATCATCTGTTTCTTGTCATCCGCACTACATCCACGCACATTTAAGCATCCCAGTTTTATAAAGTTTTTCTTCTTCTCTTTTTTAGTAAATGTCTACAGGAGAAGGGGTTACTAGCCCATTGTTCCCGGCATTTTAGTCGCCTCATACGACACGCATGGCTTACGGAGGAAAGATTCTTTTCCACTTCCCCATGGACAATAGAAGAAATAAAGAAGAACAAGAGCTATTTAGGAAAAGGAGAAAAACCTAGATGTATGTATATATATATATATGCATGTGCGTGTCTGTGAAGTGTGACCAAAGTGTAAGTAGGAGTAGCAAGACATCCCTGTTATCTAGCGTGTTTATGAGACAGAAAAAGAAAACAGCAATCCTACCACATGCAAAACAGTTACAGGTTTCTGTTTCACAGTCATCTGGCAGGACGGTAGTACTTCCCTGGGTGGTTGCTGTCTACCAACCTACTACCTATATATATATATATATATATATATATATTATATATATATATATATATATATATATATATATATATAATATATATAAAATATTGCAATTTTAACAATCTTAACATTCATGCTGTTGCTGAATGCGGTCCTTAGGTACATAGATATCGCAATCTAGCTAATAACAGCTATAGTAGGGTTATATTCTTCAGTAGTTCAACGCTTCCTGTCTGCTTCCTTTTGTAAATATAAGAATTTCCAGATTACAGGCTCTGGGGGCAAAGGATGCAAACCTCGCTCAAAGAGAAATGCCTCAGGAAAGTATAGTATAGGACTTACCGCCAGAGCCACACATCAGCCCAATAGCTGCTGCAGCAACTGCTCTGCTGACAAGCTTAGTTTAGGAAAACCTCAACAAAGAGGCATTCACGACACAGTATACGGCATGCGCGAGGCTCAGCATGACAAGAAATTGGAGAAAGTGCAGAGATTAAGGGAAATCGACCTGACGACACTGAAAGACAGGAGAGATAGGGGGGATATGCTAACGACATATAAAATACTGAGATGAATCGACAAGGTGGACAGAGACAGGGTGTTCCAGAGATGGGACACAGCAACAAGGGATCACAGTTGGAAGTTGAAGACTCAGATGACTCAGGGATGTTAGGAAGTTGAGGTGTATAAATGGAAAACAGCAATGAATAAAGGAGATGTAAATAGCATGCTAAAAATATCTAGCCTAGACAGAACTCACAGCAATGGCTTTAAGCTGGAAAAATTCAGATTCAGGAAGGATATAGGAAAGCACTGGTTTGGTAATAAAGTTGTGGATGAGTGGAACAAACTCCCGAGTACCGTCATAGAAGCTAAGACGTTGTATAGTTTTAAAAATAGGTTAGATAAATAGATGAATGGGTGTGGGTGGGTGTGAGTTGGACCTGACTAGTTTGTGCTACTGGGTCAGATGTCGTGCCCCTTCCTTAAATGTAGGTGACCTGACTGGGTGGGCCATTGGTCTAAGCCGGGGGCTGACATGGACCTGCCCCACATGGGCCAGTAGGCTTGCTGCAGTGTTCCTTCTTTCTTTTGTTCTTATGTTCTAAAGGAATTTTTCAGTCACAGAGTTGTCAGGAAGTGGAATAATTTGGGAAGTGATGTAGTGGAGGCAGGATCCATACATAGCTTTTAGAAGAGGCATGATAAAGCTCATAGAGCAGGAAGAGTGACCCAGTAGCGGCCAATTTTCTTAGTTCTGGAAAAATGATCGCCAAAAAATTAATTATCTCAGATGCATTTGGGAATCAAGGATGCTCATCAAATTTAATTTTCAATAATGAATTTGTTTTCAAATCAATAAGTTCCATTTGTCTGTTACTACTCATCTTTAGGATTTTTTATTCACTAAGTGAAAATAGATTCATAAATGCCAGTATGCAGTCTTCTTCTGTAGCAAAATCACCATAACGACTTTCAAATGACTCTTGCAATAATCTGATTGTCTCATTATATTCTGTAAAATTTCCATTATCTGTTATTTTAAATGTGGAAACTTGCTTAAATCCTAATTTTAAAACTGCGAGTTTTAACTTCATCTTGAATATACTGATATCATTTAGTAAACTAGGAAACAATTTGTTCTTGCTCTGTAGTTTCAGATTTAGATCATTAAGATGGCTGCTAACAGATGGCGGTGTGGGTGTTCACTGCAGTTTGTTCCTTGGCTTACTGAATATACTTTAAATGTAAATAGATTAGTGTGAAAGATGACATTCGCTACAAGATGTTCTCGAAGTAATAAAAATCACTAAGAACGATTGCTAGATTTTAGATTTATTTTCAATAAAACTCATTTTCAGCTTTAAGTTTCTTGAATTTCTGTTATAATTTTTTCCACAAATCGGATATTGGTTAATACTTTTTGTCTGAGTAGGCTTGCTTTTTTTATATTATTATCACTGGTGCAATGTGCCACTTCTAATCATGCAATGCGCCACTTTTGGTGCATGGGCCATAGATTGGCCATCCCTGCTTTAGTGTCATCAGATTTTGCTCGCTTAATCTCTAATCGTAGGACATACTCCTTAGTTATGGAACTAGCCTCGTTACAAATCTATCCCTATTTCCAACTTCTTTACATGCTTGGTAAAGTGTGAACCTGACGTATGTCTTATACTGGGTCGGGAATGACTGCCTGCCGAAGTTTTCGGAAGCTTATCTTGGCGTTATCAGAAATGCATTTGTTCCAGCAGTTATTCGTTTGATGTGCACCTCAAGCGTACCATGAGGCATTTCTCTCTCTGCGAGGTTTACAGCCATTGCTCTCGTTCCAGTACTTTGTCTGCGATTTTCTTTGTTCATGCTCAGTCTTCTAAACTTTGTACTTGTTAGGGCCTCTCCAAGACCGTCTGTAGTCTTTCCTGGCTATCACCTGTCTGTATTCTTCTCATTATTTTCTAATCATCTATAAACATGGCTTCCACTGATTTTAAATCTTCCATCACATTACTCATGTATGTATGACATTGGGACTAACATTATATAAACCATCATTTAGCCTCATACATCTACCAACCCTCATACATCTAACTCCTTCACGTTTGAGAGATGGGGAATCATGTGACACTAATATTTGATAGCGAGTGCAAAATTAATATACAAATGATCCTTTGTTAGTGTATTGCTTCTGCTGTTGTTGAAACACTAATCCAAATTTATCTGTTCTAGGTCTCTGGGATAGAATGACACATACACCATTATATGCATCTTTTTTTGTTTTTCTACTGCATGTAGTTCTCTCCAAAGTGACTCCATGTAGAATTTCAGCTCACATTATGTTTTGTTATGTACTAACGAGTTCCAACAAGTTTATGCATTAGTGATATTGAACAGTACTCAACCTCATTAATGCATCAACTGTGAACTCTCAAAGAAAAACAAAGAAATTGGCGAAATACAGCTCATTAACAAGTGCTCTAACATTTTTTTTTCTTCGCAGAATTTTTTTTTTAGTTCGAATGAGCAGTGGTTAAATAAAAGATTCATAAGCAGGAATATTAGCCAGTCGTAAGAGGAAAAAACTCGACTCATTTTAACCTCCTGTCCATGTGAGGATTTGGACCCAGACCCTCCAGTATCTTCCAAGCATTAACCTTCAAATGTTCTGTATTACTGTCTCACTACAAATAATGTTCTGGAATGTCTCATTTCAATATATCTCCATATTCTTAAAATTATTTTTGCTTATTGAATGCTTTTGTATTTACTGTTTGTATTGCTTACTTTTGTGACTGTTTAGCAGTTTGAGGAGAAATGTTGCTGTCAGGAGTGTTGAGAGTGACAACTCATGTGTGGTTAGTCAACTTGTCCTTCGCAACTCACAGCTCCTGAGTTGACGTTCGAGTCTGGTGAAGCCTTCAACACACTCACAGTTGACTATCCATGTAAGTTATTAGTGCTACCTAAGACCACTTTTTTACGCGTCTGTATTTCGCCAATTTCTGTTTATTTGCGAAGTTTTTCACGGATTCTTCTGTAAATACTTTGCGCTAAGCGAGTGCGAGACAAAATATAATTATAACTAGGCTTAGGAATCGAATATAACAACTCATAAGGTAAACGTTTATCTACACCACACAAATAATAGTGAGGAGTATCTCCTGTAGAGATATTGTAGGCGGAAGTGATCGCATATTGAACATCGTCCCAGGGGGAGTTATAGTAGTTCTTAACACATCTAATACTTATTGGTTCTTTCTGTTAAATCATTACTGGAAGGATGGCGAGGAACAATAGTAGATTTAGTTATTTTATACAAAGTTCACAACTTTTCTAAAATCTCATTACAAAACTCACCACCATTGTTGGTTACAAAGACTTAGGAACTGTATATTTGCACATTATTCATTGTTTAAATGCTCTGGTAACATTTTCAGCAGTTTTATCTACGATTGGAAATAACTCACTGTATCTAGCAAATTGGTGTATCCTCACACATATAATTTTTCCTTGGATTGAACGTTGGAAATTAGTTAATAAGAACATAAGAACATAAGAAAGAAGGAACACTGCAACAGACCTACTGACCCATGCGGAGCAGGTCCATGTCTCCCCCATGATTAACCCAATGACCGACCCCCCCCCCCCCCGCGGATTAGCCCAATGACCCAGCCAGTCTGGCCACCTCCACTCAAGGAAGGAGCACGGCACCAGACCCAGCAGCACAAGCTAGTCCGGTCCAACTCACACCCACTCATGTATTTATCTATCCTATTTTTAAAACTACACAACGTTTTAGCCTGAATAACTGTACTTGGGAGTTTGTTCCACTCATCCACAACTCTATTACCAAACCAGTGCTTTCCTATATCCTTCCTGAATCTGAATATTTTCAACTTGAAACCATTGTTGCGAGTCCTGTGATGGGATACACTTGAATTTGATAAAGACCACTGACATTACCTTTATGATGTATGCTAACCTTGAATTTTCTAACATACTCTCTATTTTCTAACATTCTCTGATATATTTTCTAACATACTCTGAAATATGTTAAACAAGCTAGGGTGAAAGTATTTCAACCTGGCTTGTTTAACTGATTGATCCATTCCAGGGTGTGCAGCATCTGGTACATCATGAACTAGCTGCAGGGATATGTTCACTTATGATGAACGAATGACTAACAAAAAAAGACAATACCGTGACTGGAACCAAGTATAAGAGGTAAACTTATATAATAAATATTTTTCCCTTTCTTTTCCAGGTACTTGTAAGTCTGGTATAAACCTTGGTAATAAATACCGACAAGTTGGTTTAGAAAGACACTTAAGCAAACACTATGACATATTTATTAGAAAACGTTTCGGTCCTGGGACCTTGATCACTTCTAACATACAGAGGTAGAAAGACATTACATATATAGGCGGAGAGTGAGATGTGAGTGACCCACGTGACCTGAGGAATGTCATGTTGGGATGAGGACGGGTAGACGATGAAATCATGTGACTCTTGGGTTGGTGGTGCTTAAGTATCATGTATGCCAATGTTTTTGAAATTTTGTAGTTTCCAGTGTTGCGTTCTATAGTGTCGGTGACGGCGATTAGTGAGGCTTCTAGGCACCGTCGGCGTCTGAGGTCTGGTTCTGTGAGAACGAGTTGTGCCTCATCCCAGTTCATCAAATGCCCCGTGGAGTCTCTGTGGAGGACACAGGCGTACCTTACATCGTCTCTGTTAGAGGCATTTCGATGCTCATTCAGGTGGATTGCAAGATCTCTGCCTGTCTCGCCTACATATTTCTTGGGACAGAATCCACAGGGGATAGTATAGACGCCTGTTGTAGAAGTTAGAGGTGTGGGGCTGCGTTTCGTAGTGAGGTCTTTGATAGACGATGTGTTTATGGTGGAAACATTGATGTTACTCATAGCAAGTGCCCGGCGAGTATTCGTGGCAACCTCACCACATGGGAGTACTATGAACCGCTTAGGGGGCTGTTCCATGGGCGGTTTGTTGAGGATAGCTTGTACCTTGAGTCTGCAATCTCGGATGAAGAAAGATGGGAACTGAAGACGTGTAAAGGCTTGTGTTATGTAAGTGCATTCTTCTAGAAAACAAGGTCTGGAGATGCGAAGAGCTCTCAAGAAGAAGCCAATGAGGACTCTTCTCTTAGTGCGGGTGTCTTGGTGTGAATAAAAGTGTATAAGATCGTCCTTGTTGGTAGGTTTTCTATACACTCTGAAGAGAAGTTTGTCACTGTCGGGAGATCTACACAGGAGAACGTCGAGGAAAGGAAGTTTGCCATCGTTTTCGAGTTCAAGTGTAAACTTTATTGATGGTTCAACTGCATTGATCTTGTTGAGAAGGGCCTGGATATTGAGACGTCTCGGATAGAAAACCAATATATCTAGCCTTAGACGCAAAGCCGATAATATATACTTTTAATCGCACTCTAAGTAAAAATTATGTGCTAGGTCACAATCAAACGAGCCTCCTAATAGATCAGCCATGGGGTCATGTAATTCCCGCCAAAATTTTCATGGTAATTTTGCCCATGACAGCCTATGCAGGAAAACATAAGGAGAATGGTCTATATTTTGAGCATGGGGATCTAGCCAGTTTATCTGTATGTATTAATAATAATACAGTTTATCGCATAAGCAGTGATTTCCCCCATCATTATAGTAAATTAAATTATGAAGCAATTAACTCTCTGGGTATTGAGGAAGAAAATTTAATTCTCTATGAATCATTCGCCTCCGGGCGAACCATCAATATTTTCAATTTAACAGACAGCCAAGTGGAAGACGCTCTCCCGATTGAAAAATCTGGTAACTTGAGAATTGAATTACAGTTCTCTAAGCCCGCCCCTCATAATAAGGTAGTTTTATTATTTGCTCAGACCACTGGTGTTTTATCCATCCACCAGAATAGATCTGTTCATTGTGATGTGCGAGCATAAATAAAAAATGAATTGCACAGAAATAAATAATAGTTTAATTCCGGCCCTAGGAAATAAAGTCATATATATTGGCTGTTTCACTATAGACGCTCTACAGCAAATAAGATTAGATGGCTATCCCTCGGACAGGCCCATAGTGTTTGTAAGCAATATTCTTCCTTCGTACAGTTCAAAAGTAATGGGTCATTTTTTTTCTCTTCTCTTTGACAAGAAAAATAGTCAATCCTTCTTCTTTGACAGTTACGGGAAAAAACCAGAGAATTATGGCATAAATTTAAAAAAAATTTTTTAACTAAATAAAATTAAATATTTATATCGTTTATCCGGCAGAACACAAAGTGATTTTTCACTCACTTGCGGTCTATATGTTATGATGTTTATTCATAAAGCAAGCCTTGTGGGATTAGAAAGAGCTTTATATTTTTTTTAAAAAAATTTCTCGGAAAAATCGCTTTTTATCAATGACAGATTAGTGATAGCATATGCTAGAGAGAATTTTAAAATGTTGCCTCCCTGTGAAATTACATTTTGCCTAAGTAGTCAAGGTTACATTTGTGCTTCCCTCTGTGAGGAAGGTCACCTCTGACGAGAGTATCCCACAAATACCCCTCCTGGCTGGTAAGGTCCTCTCTGAGCTGTATATAAGAGCCCGCTGAAGCTGTCTTCCCCGCAAAAGATAGAGGCTGACCTCTCCATAGCCTTTACTCTCATCATGGTGAAGGAAGCAGACATTCTCGATTCTGGTAAGCGAGACATTTATTTTGCTAAAACTTCTCTTTGAATATTAACGAAACAAACGAGTGCAAGAGACTTATAATAATTTTGAAAGTTGAGTCTCTTTTTTCAACAGTTTTCACTGGACCAGTCAGAATTTGTAAAGTTTGGATTTTATCGGCTGGTAGATTGGAAGGGAAGGAACACGCCGGCATCAAACTCCTAAACCGGTGTCATTGTGATGATAGCAGGAAACGCAAACAGACTTCCTCAGGAAAGGGTATGTCTTCTATGTTTCTCTCCTTTGGTAGATTAGAGACGAGTCCCACTCCTTTATTTGAAAGTGATAAATATGTTCTCTTTATGACTTACAGCCTGTGGAAGATGGGAACAGTTCATCTGATATAGAGAAGCCTATGAAGAAAGAACCAGATCTTGACAACGATGAAACGCAGAGCCTTCCCTCATGTCAGTCTGATGACCTCGTTGTGGACCTCTCTACGCTTGCTACTGCTCAATCTGATGACTGTTGAGGTCACTGCCGCAGCAGGTGCTGAACAAACTGGCGACCTTGAAGCGGACCCTAACAACCAGTCAGAGAAGGAAGGGAAAACGCCCGAGGTAAAGGCAGCAGATGGAGTAAAGGCAGGAGATGGAGAAAAGGCGGGAGATGACGTACCTGAAAAGGAAATCATTTTCGAGCGGGAGGTTATCAATCTTACAGAAAGTGAACAGGAGGAGCGCAGTCATTCAGTCTAACCACTAAAACTTGCACAGTTTCGCCCCTTTGCTCGCGCTAAAAAACTTTGCACAGCTTTTGCCCTTTTGTATGTGAATTAATAAAAATATTGCCAAACTCTGATTTTTATTTTTCTTTACATATAACTATATATATTACTATCTTCTCTAGTCTAAACATATATATAAACAATATCACACCACTTAAGCCTCTCCCCATCTGAGAGCGGGTAAGAGGAAAATATATGTCAAAGTACCTATAAGAGCTCTATCAGCATAAAGGTCTTCCCTAGATGACCTTTCTCACTGCTTTAAACCTCCCCCACCTGGAAAGATCTAGCAGCCGCGAGAATAAACGGTACCGTAGTACCCGGAAGAACCTTTTTTTTTTTTTGCTTAGGTACGGGCGGGCGAGCAACATTCCCTCGGAGACCAGCTGTCCTCCATTACCGCATTCTTTGAACCCAGCAGTGTTGTGAAGTAGCAACAGTTGCGTCAGTGAGTTGCAGACCGGGGAACTCCCTCGGAGATGGCAAGCTTGTACCCAGTCACCTGAATCCTTTGTACTGCCTCTCCCATCTATCAGGGTGATAGAGTTTGGGGAGTCAGAAGTGATCATTATCTACCTTTTTTCTACTTAGTAATGCACAGAAATAAGTCTCTCTATCCCCTTGGGGGATGATTAAACATATTAAACTTGTACCCTGACAGCCCTGAGGTTATGCTGTCCCTGAGTATCACATTCTTTTCCATTGTCATTATCCTGGAATCTGCCACCCAGTCACCTGAATCCTTTGTTCTACTTCTGTTCCTACTTAGTAATGCACAGGAATATGTCTCTCTATCCCCTTGGGGGATGATTAAACATATTAAACTTGTACCCTGACAGCCCTGAGGTTATGCTGAGCCCCCATTATCACATTCTTTTCCATGGTCATTATCCTGGAATCCGGCAGTGTTCCTAGATCGACATGAATATACTACTCAGGCAATCACGATCACCTGAGCTAGTCTGGAACGTACTGTATTTCCCACAAATTTCACATTACAAACTATCAGAAGCAACATAAACGATATTTCTGAAGTGTTGATACAACTGACAGCAACATTGTGCTCATTGGTTTGGTGTATTTAAAGTAGGAATATAGACATACCTGCCATGCGGTACGAGAGTTGTCCCACGATGAGCAGTGATCCACACTTACCTGTAAAGGAAAACAAATATATATTAATAATCTTGCTTTACCATCAAGACCTAAATATCATAATCAATTTACATTAACTATTGAATTATTTCATACGACACCCGCCTGGATAGGATCACTTTATCACACTGGAGCAACCAGAGCTTCGTAATTAAGTGTCGCTGGAAGCTGATTATTATAATCAAAACTTAGTGCTAAACCACCTGGGTCATACAGCGCTGCAGGGTAGAGGTTGTAAGGTCAGTGAAGATGCTTAAAAAAAGTATAATCGAACGTTGTGTAATAAATCTGTTGCTGTCAAAAAAATCAGAGGGAGCCTGTGTCAAAGTGGAGCCATCAGCGAGGAGTGAAGTTACAGTACAAGATATAGAGCGGTGACGACATGGAAGATAAATTCTGCGTGCTCGCTGATAGACTGGACAGTCAAACAGAATATGACAAACTGAAAATGGAACCTAACAATATACACACGGTGGAACTTGGCACCTTTCCATGAGATACCGATGAGTGAGACATGTGTTCCCAATGTGAAGACGAGATAGCGCAGTCTCCCAACCTCGACATCGATGATAAGAATACCAGGATCTTGAACTCAGCTTGATAGAGTTATTGCTTATGAATCAGTTGACCAGCATTATTGCCAACAGTTGCGAAGGTGGCTAGAAATTACAATAAAATAATCTGAGAATGAAATGCCACTATATGAAACTGGAAGCGGAGTTTGCTTGCTCGTTGCCTTGGACATCAACATGCCCAAGGACCCAGTAGAAAACGATTCCTTTGTTTTTGCTAGAAATGCGGCGCAACCAAAGTTGTATACGAAGAACTAGGGGATGACACACATTTTTTTGATAGCTTTCAAAGCACTAAAGAAGTCCATGACTTCTACAGAAGATGAGGTAGGCCTGGAAGCAATACGGATAATCGTTATGAGAACTGCATACAGTTCAGCTATGAAAATGACCTCGTATAATACTGTCCGGGAACACTGCTGCAAACCTGACACTGTTAGAGGATTTAGAACCATCAGTGTGCACTGCAATGACCCGAGAATGAGACCGGAAGTGGTTCAAGATAATGTTAGCTAGAAGCCAGTGTAGGTAATTGCGCTCTCGCGCAAGGCAGTGGGGAAGAACATGAACTATACGGAACCTCCTAAGTTAGATGCTAGATGTACATATAAAGGAGGCAACTGAAGAGAAATCAAGAGCGAGTGAAGACGAAGAGAATAGGGACGGAGTAAACAGAGGAGAGAAACAAATAATGAACTTCTACTGATGTGAGTTACTATTGCTGGAGGCTGAGACCAGGTTTAACCTTCCCTGCAATAGTAATTCCTTCATCACTTCTTGTATGCCAGAATTTATGCTATAATTTATATAACCATGTTTTTCATAAATACCAAATGAAATCGAGGTTCGTTCACTAGTTTATTTGATCACTATACTGAGATTATATAATTCAAGAATGAAAATGTATCCATGGCTTTCAGTAATTTACTAAATCAACTAATTCACTACAAATTTTAGGTAATTACAAAAATGTAGAACACTGCAATTATATAACAATTACAACTGTAGAAAAGGGAATTCTGTCTTCGCCGTTCATCTAAGTCATGTTCTTTATTAATCTTCAGAAGCATTCTGGAAGCAACGTATAATATAAATCAGATAAATATTAGAATACACTACGACGGTGTGGAGTTAGTATCTAATAAAACAAAAAGATAAGAGGGCCAAGAAGAGCAGTCAAAAATGTTAAAAACTGGCAATAATTATTACACTCAAAAAGAAGGGCTAAACCTACCTGGGTCATATAGCGCTGCATACTGGTAATAAGCACTTGCTTTGCAAAAGTAAAAATAAAACTTATTCTGCAAAAGTGCACCGGTTTTGCTATGGCAAAGTGCACAAAACCTGATAAATACGTATGGCAAAATACACAAATTTTGCTGTGCAGCTCAACAATTTATGACAGCAGAAGACTGGCGAAATACCGTCGATTCGTCTTACATTTTTTTTTGGTTTCAATGTGGAGTTGGACCTCCTTTTGCGGCTAAAACATCTCAATTCGTCGAAAAATTTATTCGTATAGCATTTGAACAGTATTTTGAGTCATAACTTAGGCAAAACCTGCTGAAATTTCCAAAGACGACTGTGGAGGAAATCGGTTCCTGACTGGCAGTTCGAACTGACACCACAGATGCTCGATAACATTTTGATCCGGCGATTGTGGAAGCCAATCCAAGTGTTTTGCCTTCACTTTCATGTTATTCATGCCAATTTTGAACAACTCGAGCATTATCGCCTTGCATGATGGAACAAAAAGGGATCTGCAACATATTTAAATTGAATATTCAGTTATTCGACAGTTCAGTCAGCAGGTGTTGATGTTATTGTGTCCATCCCCCTGATGCACGAGCAGAAAACGAGAGACTACTACGTTTAAGGTCAAATGCAGGGACGCTTAACCGTAAATCTGGTGGAAATATGTACCTTGCTATTCTAAATTTGGAGGAATTAAGTTTGTCACTGGCTAACCTTGATGATATTTTAGACATCTCAAATAACATACAAGATGTTCACACTTAGTGTGAACATCTTGTATGACTATGATAAAATTCGCACAATCATTGCCAAACCACAGTTGTTCAATTACATCAAAGGAATACAGCGTTTATTTTAAACTGATTAATTTTAGAGGCTAAAAGGTGCTATCCTAATCTCCTTTCGAATTCCAGTCCTATTAAAGGTATACTACCTCCCTCGAGATGCCACTCACAACTGTCAATAACACCCAGGTACCCACTACTCCTAGAGGAACAGGGACAGCAGGTGTAAGGAAACACGTCAAAAGTTTCCACTTTTGCTGGGGATTGAGCCATGGATCCCACAGTATGTCAGCTGAGGGCGCTGTCTACTGACCCATGTGTGTGTCTAATATTTCAAAATGAAAAAAAAATATTGTTGATGTCCTTTACAATGGAGACCACATCATATTGAATAAATAACAAAAAGGCACAATACCGTGACTGGAACGATACACAAATAACCCGCACATAAAAGACAGAAGCTTACGACGACGTTTCGGTCCGACTTGGACCATTGACAAAGTCACACAACTACCAGCACTGAATAGTGCTGGTAGTTGTAGTTGTAGTGGTGGTAGTAATAGTTGCTAGTTCTCTGCAGTATCACCTGGTTCAGAACAAGGGGTTTGTCAACTGGAGTCCACCATAGTTGAGTGTAAATGTATAATGATACAATGATGAGAGAAGCTACATAGCATTTACTTTTTAATTTCCCCCCTACTTACATTCAGAGTTTTGAATCATCGAAGCTCGCCAGATGATTAAACAGCTTCCTATGACGGACACATATTGTTCCTCTGATCAGTTTAAGCTTCGTATTTATGCTGATTGACGTTGTCGGCAACTCATCATCAAACCATTTTGGCCACCTATTTAAATTTAAGGTTTTGTTACTAACACGGATAAATTTAACTATTTGTATACACAATAACCAAGATTATCTCTAAAACAAAACTTGCGTCCATTCTAGCTTTCCAAGGCTGTAATTTGCTTGTTAGTTACTAACTTGAAGAATACGTTATTCTGTAAAATGTGCATCATCATATACACCCATTATGTACTTTTTCCCAAAACCCAGCCAAACCTATCATAACCTAGATCAGTCGTAAAATTCTCTGTATGGTTAGGCTGTGTAACATTAGGTAAGATTATTAACAAATAATCAGCACTAGGATACAAATTTACGAGTATGAAAACGTTTGACAGAACCAACCTAAGTAGAAGACAAGAACAAAAATATAGAAATGGTGAAGAGGTTAGTAGAGGAGACAAAGGCCACGTTAAGTAACATGTTTTCTAAGGTTTAGAGCATTTGACAATGTAATGAGAATGGAGGGCATTTACAGAGAACCAGAACTCGGCTAAGATTCATGACTGGAATGTTATGTGATGCTTCAACAAGGCTAGAAAGGTAGACAGTTTTGGCAGAGGACCATTATTAGTATAATCAAAGGGGAAGCGCTAAACCCGTAGGATTATGCAGCGCCTGTGGGGGGATGTGGAAGGTATTCAGGTTTAATTCAGGGATCCTTGAGGGGGGAAGCAGAGGACCAGTAAACAGGAAGATAATGTCTAACAACAGAAAACAGCATTGCTAGGGGCGGTAAGGTTAAAACTTCTCGAAAATAAATAGTAAGTTGGTGCCAACCAGATGTAGAAAATAACACAGGACATTTATTATAGGAAAAATTTCATCACTCATGGTTGAGCGCTTCATTTACATAAGTGACTTTCTAATACCTCTTGTTGAAGCATTCCTTATACATAACATTCCTAATATGAATCTTAGTCCGGCTTCCACTCTACAGTGCCAAGTGCTCTAGACTTCAAAACACTAGTGACTTGAGCTGTCCTTCATCTCCTCCTTTCCTTACTTCTTCACCATTCCTATATTTTCATTGCTTTTCCCATTTACTGATTAGATTGGTTCCGTCCTATTCTCACCACACTGGTGAGAATGGTAGAGCACTGCGTACCTTGCTCCAAGGTTCGTAGGTTCGAGTCTCCTTCGGCCAGAGATCAGTGATTTATATATATATATATATATATATATTATATATATATATATATATATATATATATATATATATATGTCGTGCCCAATAGGCAGAACTTGCTATCTTGGATTAAATAGCACCGCTCATCTTGCCATATAGGACAAGCGAAAATTTGTGTATGCAATAATTTCGCCAAAATCATTCTGAACCTAACGAGAAAAATATATTTCAGTGTGAGTGTTTAGTATTAAATTACTGTAAACAAATCTAAAATATATTTAGTTGGGTTAGGCTAAAATAAATTGTTCTTGCTATAATAAGGTTAGGTAAGCATTCTAAGATTCTTTTGAAGCAAAATTAAAAATTTTTACATTTACATTAATGAAAAAAATATATCTTTAAACGTATAAGAGAATATTTTAAAAATGACTTAATTTTAAATGAGTTCTTGCTATTTGACCAGTTTTACATATTCGGCACGATGTGGTCAGTCCATCAACCTTGAATAGAATACGGCATATGAGCGGAGAAGCAGCTTATAAACCGTAGGCAGGAGAGGTGCAGCAGTCGTAGGTGGTGTCACCTCTCCTGCCTACGGTTTATAAGCTGCTTCTCCGCTCATATGCCGTATTCTATTCAAGGTTGATGGACTGATCACATCGACTCAAGGTTGAGGGACTGATTACCTCATTCTCCTCCTGTTGCTTCAAGTTTCTCCTTTGTATGGACTGATGAAGCCACTGTGTGGCGAAACGTTTCCTCAATAAAGATACCCAAGAGTTGCACATGTATCTAATTTATCAACATGTCGGTTCTGTAAACCATTCATCTATAAATAAACTTCACTTTTTACTCAATAAAATTAGGAAATCGGGACCTTTGTTAGTGAATTAGAGGGGGAACTTTGCGTTCAGTAAACTACATGAGTGCTGAGAGTTTGACGCCGATCAGAACGTACTTTGAAGGTGGTCAGCTGCATCAGGCATTAAACACTGAAGACGTTCCCAAGAGGAAACTGCTAATGATGTTTTTTTTTACTTTATATTACACGCAATGCAACTGCAGATTAGCTATTTTAACAATGAACAAGCCACTTGGGGATGAAAAATCTTTAGCTCTAGATCTTTCACACTCTCGGGCGTTGTCAGGAGCTATGCAATGTTGCAAGACAGCAACAGATAAGAGGGAAAATTCTCTGAAGCAAGACAGGTTTCACGCATACCTTCTGTCTTGTCTCAGAGAATTCCTCCTCCTGTTATTATTATTTTCATAACTAAGCGCTGTCCTCCTGTCTGTTGATGTCTTGCAACAATACATTGTTCGTGACAACGCACGAGTGTGTGAAACATCTTGAGCTAAAGACTTCCAACTCCATGTAGCTTCTTCTGTATTGTATTACATAAAAAATGATCAACTCTACTCCTACACACCTGAATTTCACTCAGTCGTCGGTGAATTAAGAGGCGACTTTTATGATTGTTTGAAGCTGTGTACCTGGAGTGTGTTTTTGGGGATACTGCCCCCACGGCACAGTCTGTGACCAGGCCTCGCCCGGTCTGTGACCAGGCCTCGAACTATGCCACAATGAAGTGGTTTCAGCAGGTTAAGACAGTGACGACATGAACTTACACTACATTACATTACACTACACAAGCCTCGAAAATTACAAACATATTGGATGAGGCTTCTCGCATTATGAGCGAAAAACGACAAGTTAGAGTTAAAAAAAATTGAAAATCACTTAAAAATCCCCTCTGAGGATACCTAATAATAAGCACTGTAAGGTTATCTTGCGACATCCTACACATTGCAACACTATGTCCACAATTTGATTTTATCCACATATCAGTAACACGTTGTGTATTACATTTCACACTATATCACTAACACTTAACACGTAATATTACGCACTGTAGCACATACATGCGATCACTACCTCACCCAACACTAAACTGATCACAGTCGCTGACATGTAAGGTTGAGGCAGAGCCACTGAACCAGCTTTGTCTCTCAAAACCAATGGTCACCTGTCAAGTGTTTTGTCATATTTGTTTAACGCGGCTGTTAGTGGTCAAGAGATATATCTGGAACTTATTTGAAGATATTTATTAACATTTCTTTCGTTTATTTATATTACGAATCTTAATCTAAATAACTATAGCTGGATATCAGAAATGCTTCACTGACCAAAGTACCATTTTCACGTCCGTCTCCACTAATGAGCCACATTCACCCGTGACATAAGATCAAGTGTTGTACCTAACTTCTGATAAATTGGGGGGCGTAGGGCAAAATTCCTAACTCGTTTATTTACCGTCCGATTTTGTTCAGTTTTGGTACACAAGACAAAGTGTTCTCACTCTTTCTTGAAAATATTTATCAAAAATATACCTCAAACAACAACTGAGAAAAGACTGATTTACTGAAATTGCCCTTGGGGCAATACTTCATTCTTATATGGGACTACGTAAGGTGGTTTGGACACTTGGTGCCGAGAGTACAATGCTAATACTTATTTTGACCGATTGTTCCCTCTAAAATACCTTACCGTTATTTCACAAAAAAATAAAGTTTGTTAGTTCTGGAATATTGCAAAAAAAATCTGCCCTTTACTCCCACATAACTCCCAAAGTATTTGGAATATTTTCAAAAACTCAACGGTCAAAATAAGAGAAATCATTATTCTACAATGTCTGTGAATATTATTCCATTTAATTAAGTAATAAAGGAATTATTTGTTGCCCTAGGTGAATAAGTTACTTCCGAGATATCGGCCGGGAATGCCGGCCGGCCCCCGTCTCAAAAAAAAAAAAAAATTTTCGCGAAAATCGCGTTTGTTTGGGTGTATTTCTTAGTAAACTGATGTTCTAGTGCAGTTATCCTCTTCAAAACACCGTTTTCTCTTACTCAGAGACTAAAGAATGGGACATGACTCAATATTTATCGAAATATTCCCGATAATCTTTCGTCATATTATGGCCTATTTTATTCAGCCTAGAGTATATAACATGTTTGTATGTTATTTAGAGTGTTTATTATATCATATTAGATCAATTCTGATAGACAAATAAGCCGTAAAGTTGATATATAAGCTGATATAAGGGTAATGGGTGATTCCTGGCTGGCACCTCGAGCGCTGGAACACTGCCGAGCGTTCCCATCTGGTTCCCGGCAGTCACTAAGTCTCGGGATAAGTCCCGCCTACTGTTTTATGATGCCAAATAGTCAGTTATTATATTAGAAAGAATAATGCAAGAAAAGGCGATAAAAAACAAGAAAATAACTCCAAAAAATATATAGGCCGTGAGCAGACTCGGTACCAACATCGCCGTCACCATACCTGATATAAATGACTATAATTTCTTGTAGAAACGTCGTAGAACATTCATTCTGGTACCATTGTGTTGCCAAAGAGTTGAGCTTTTTTTCAGTATATATAACTCAATATCCATATTTTTTCGATTTTTCGGTGAGCGCGCGCGGCAAATTGCCCTACAGCCCCCTTACAATTTAAGCTCTGGCCATATGTCTCAGGGTTGTATTTCTCCCAGAGTATATACATGCTGAGGCATTACTTTAATTCCTATTTTAGTGTTTGAATTATTTATGACTGTTAGTAGACAGCTTTCCAAGCAGCCTTTATAACCCTTGTGTAGCTGATGACCGAAACAGTGCATTTTCTTAGTTTATATTTGCTAAGTGTATATTTCAAATATAATTTTATGAATTAAAGTTTTTTTTTTTGTCGATAAGTTTTGAATCCCATTAACCAGCCAACTTAATACATGTTTAAGAAAGGAGAGATTGATCACCTCCTACGATGACTGACGGACAGATAACGTCAAAACTGCTTCATCTACCGTTTTTAGTCTTCTAATGAATTCGACCGTAGAAGACTTGTGCAGGGACGTAAAGTAACGGTATAAATGAAATTGTGTTATTTCCGTCAGTCACACACGTACACACACACACACACACACACACACACACACACACACACACACACACACACACACACAGATGAGTCAGAGAGATATTAGGAAGTATTTCTTCAGTCATAGAGTTGTCAGGCAGTGAAATAGCCTAGAAAGTGATGTAGTGGAGGCAGGAACCATACATAGTTTTAAGACGAGGTATGATAAAGCTCATGGAGCGGGGAGAGAGAGGACCCAGTAGCAACCGGTGAAGAGGCGGGGCCAGGAGCTAAGACTCGACCCCTGCAGCCACAAATAGGTGAGTACAAATAGGTGAGTACACACACACACCAGGATGATAACAGATGCAATCTTTCCACCTGGATATCAAATCCTCCGGAAAGACAGAGGGAGGAGAGGGGGAGGAGGAGTTGCACTGCTCATTAAAAACCAGTGGGGTTTTGAGAAAATGGAAGGAATGGATGGCATGGGCGAAATGGACTACTTAGTAGGAACAATCCACCCAGAGGACCATAAGGTGATAATTGCAGTAATGTACAACCCGCCATAGAACTGCAAGAGGCCAAGAGAAGAATATGACGAGAGCAACAGAGCAATGGTCGACACACTAGCCGAGGTGGCCAGAAGAGAGCTCACATGGGGGAGCAAAGTTACTAGTTATGGGTGATTTCAATCACAAGGAGATTGACTGGGAAAAACTGGAGCCCCATTAGGATCCCGAAACATGGAGAGCCAAGATGATGGATGTGGTACTGGAAAACCTCATGCATCAACATGTTAGAGACACTACCAGAGAGAGAGGTGAGGATGATCCAGCAAGACTGGACCTTGTATTCACCTTGAGTAGTTCAAACATCGAGGATATCATGTATGAAAGGCCCCTAGGAGCTAGTAATCATGTGGTTCTGTGCTTTGACTACATAGTTGAGCTACAAGTAAAGAGAGTAGCAGGAATAGGATGGGAAAAAACAAAAACTACAAAAGGGGGGACTACTCAGGCATGAGGAACTTCTTGCAAGATATTCGGTGGGAGAGAGAACTGACAGGAAAACCAGTACAAGAAATAAGAACATAAGAACATAAGAACGAAGGAACACTGCAGAAGGCCTACTGGCCCATGCGAGGCAGGTCCAAGTCCCTACCGGCTTAAGCCAATGCACCCAACCTAGTCAGGTCAGGTCACATTGACTTAAGGGAGGAACACGGCAACCGACCTGTTAGCACAAGCTATCAGGTCCAACTCACACCCACCCACATCTACTCATGTATTTATCCAACCTATTTTTAAAGCTACACAACGTTCTGGCCTCTATAACGGTACTTGGGAGTTTGTTCCACTCATCCACAACTCTATTACCAAACCAGTACTTTCCTATATCCCTCCTGAATCTGAATTTTTCCAACTTAAAACCATTGCTGCGAGTCCTGTCTAGGCTAGATATTTTCAGCACACTATTTACATCCCCTTTATTATTCCTGTCTTCCACTTATAAACCTCAATCATATCCCCCTAATTCTACATCTTTCTAGAGAGTGCAGTTTCAGGCCCTTAGTCTATCCTCATAGGGAAGGTTTCTGATACATGGGATCATCTTTGTCATCCTCCTTTGTACATTTTCCAGAGAATTTATATCCATTCTGTAATACGGTGACAAAACTGTGCAGCATAATCTAAATGAGGCCTAACCAAGGATGTATAGAGTTGAAGAACAACCTGAGGACTCCTATTATTTATGCTTCTTGATATGAAGCCAAGGATTCTATTAGCTTTATTGCGAACACTTATGCACTGTTGTCTTGGTTTCAGATTACTGCTAACCAGAACTCCTAAATCTTTTTCGCAATCCGTAATATTAAGATCTACATTATTTAGTTTATATGTGGCATGGTTATTGTCCTGTCCAACATTTAGAACTTTGCATTTGTCTATATTAAACTGCATCTGCCACTTCTCCGACCACTGCATCAGTCTATTCAAATCTTCCTGGAGTGCTCGAATGTCCTCGTCAGAATGAATTCGACGGCCTATTTTGGTGTCATCGGCAAACTTGCCGATGTCGCTCTTTATGCCCTCATCTATGTCGTTTATGTAGATTGTGAACAGCAGGGGGCCCAACACTGACCCCTGTGGAACACCGCTCGTGACGCTTCCCCACTCTGATTTCTCCCCATTTATGCAAACTCTCTGCTGCCTATTTGTCAAACCATGCCTCTATCCAGGAAAAAATTTCTCCTCCTATTCCATGTGCTTTAATTTTCCTCAATAGTCTCTGATGTGGGACCCTGTCAAAAGCCTTACTGAAGTCCATAACACAATATCATATTCATTACCATGATCTACCTCCTCAAATACCTTAGTGAAAAAAGTTAATAAATTCGTAAGGCAGGAACGCCCCTTTGTAAAACCATGCTGAGATTCGTTGATTAATTTATGCTTTTCAAGGTGGCTACGAACTGCCTCGGCAATTATTGATTCCATAAATTTTCCCACTATGGAGGTTAGGCTTATTGGTCTATAGTTCGAAGCTAAGGACCTGTCACCTGTTTTGAAAATAGGTATCCACATTTGCCATTTTCCACTTATCTGGCACCATGCCAGTTTGTAGTGATATGTTGAAAAGATTAGCCAAAGGTGTGCTAAGCTCCTCTTTACATTCCTTTAGAACCCTTGCATACAGTTCATCAGGGCCTGGGGATTTGTTAGGTTTTAATTTATCTATTTGCCTAAGGACCATGTCACTTGTGACCCTAATAGTGCACAGTTTATTATCGTCCTGTTCTACATAATTTATCATTACTGGAATATCGCTGGTATCCTCCTGTGTAAAAACTGAGAGGAAGTATGTGTTAAAAATTCTACACATTTCCTATCACTGTCAGTGAGCTGACCCGAGGAACTTTTGAGTGGGCCTATCTTGTCCCTGATCTTACTTCTGTATACCTGAAAGAATCCTTTTGGGTTAGTCTTCGATTCTCTTGCAACTTTAACCTCATAATCTCTATTTGCTTTTCTAATTCCCTTTTTTATTTCTCTCTTTAACTGAATATAATCGATTTCTTAATTGCCCCTCTCCTCTTTTGATTTGCCTATATATGCCTCTCTTTTGACCAATCAGATATTTTAATCTATTGTTCATCCATTTAGGATCATTTTTGTTAGATCTGATTTCCCTATTTGGAACATAATTTGACTGAGCAGCTAGAACTATGCCCTGGAAAGCATCATATCGGCAACCATCACCACCTACCTGACCCCTAGTCAGGTCATTCCAGTTCAGCCCACCTAAGTAATTTTTCAGTCCTATGAAATCAGCCAAGCGAAAGTCAGGGACGGAGACTTGATTGCCATTATTAGGGGAATTCCATGATATGTTAAAACTGAGTGATTTGTGATCACTCTCCCCAAGCTCATCATTAACCTCAAGATTATTAATTAGTGTTTCCCTACTGGCAAGAACCAAGTCAAGGAGGTTATTTCCCCTAGTTGGCTCTGTCACAAACTGTTTTAAAAAACAATCCTGGATCGTATCAAGAAAGTCACCCGACTCTAAATTTCCTGTCAAATTGCTCCAGTCAATCTGTCTATAGTTGAAATCTCCCATTAGCACAACATTTTCGTATGTAGATGCCTTACGAATTTCGTCCCATAGAAGTTTACTGCACTCCCTATCAAGATTTGGGGCCCTGTAAATCACACCCAAAATTAGTTTTTCCGGCCCTCGAGAAGCTGTAACCAAACAGATTCAGTGGCTGACGCTTCTAATTTAATATCTTGTCTAACACAACAATTTAAATTGTCTCTGACATACATCGCTACTCCACCACCTTTTCCTGTTGACCCTGTCAGTGTGGAATAATTTATAGCCTTGTATGTGACATTCAGAGGGCATCTCTCTATCTTTCAGATTGAGCCAGGTCTCTGTATATAGCAATAATATCTATGTTTCCTGCACTTGCAATTAATCTTAGCTCATCTATCTTATTTCTAACACTCCTGCTATTAGTATAGTAAACCTTAAGGGAGCTAGTCCCTTGCTGCCCTCTGCTGTCCCCCTTTGTTTGCTGACCTGTTCTATTGTCTTTATTTATAACTTCATGCTGAATGCCTTTTATACATTTACTGTTTCCAACCCTAGTGTTGCAACCTGCTTGTTTCCCACACACACCCATACCTCTATCTTCCATCAGTTTAAAATCATAGGCATTTCACCAATGGCCTTCTCAATCGAGTCTGCAAGTGCTACCACCCCTGCCCCAGAGAGATGAACCCCATCCCTTGCATACATATCATGTTTGCCATAAAAGTTGTTCCAGTTGTCAATGAATGGGATTGCAAGTTCCTTGCAGTATCTGTCTAGCCAGCAATTTACACCAATTGCCCCAGACAACCATTCATTTCCTACTCCCCTTCTAGGCAAGATGCTACATATGATTGGGATCCCTCCCTTAGACTTAATGAAATCTATAGCTGACCTGTACTTATCTAGCAGCTCTTCTCTCCTACCCTTCCCAATATCATTTCCACCAGCACTGAGACAGATAATGGGCTTGTTCCCATTACCTGACTGATTTTCCAGCTTTTGACAATGCCCCAAAACCCCAGCTCCAGGGAAGCACATTTATCTCTCCTTTTATCCTATTAAAAAAAGCACGATAAACATTCTTCCCTGAGATCACCAACCCACAAGAATGCGCTTACCTTCATTAGCGGGGAAAAGGGTAGTACCCTTCCTTCAGGCCAGAAGTACATTCTCCTGGAGAACAAAAGGATTTCCTACCTTCAGATCTGCCTCTTAATTTCCCTTACTCTGATGCCCTCCATTACTTTTAAAAACTCCCCCATTGTAGCAGGTGGGGGGCTGCCCCTATGTGGTAGCCGTTGTACCCCCCCACCTACACCCTCCTCACTGAAAACAGACTAAAACCCTGCTAGAAGCCTCATTCCCCACATCCCCAACCCCCTCACACTCTTCCCGGGCCATTTGGGGTGGCCCTTCAGCTCCAAATTCCCCCTGGGAAGCAAGACCTCTCTTCAACTCCCCAAACCCTAGCTTTTAAAAACACTGGAAAAAGCAAGCCTGCTTTGAAAACCGTCCACGCTAATCCCCAAGCAGTCAGGGCTGTGACCTCACGTGCGACTGACCACTAAACCTGAAACCCATGAACACTGCAGAGGAGAGGTTTGCTTGCATGGGAAAAAAAAATAATGGGAAGCCAAAACGGTCTTGATTCACCCAAGGGTGTAGGGAGGAAAAAAAACTGATTAATAGAGAAGGGAAAATGGTACAGGACAAAGAACCGGGAAAATAAGAGAAAAGGGGCCAAAAAGAATATGCAAAATAAGAGGGAGGCCTCAGCGACAATATAAAAATGACATCTTTAAAAGTCAAGCCCGCCCCGAGCTGTTGTATGCCAAAAGGAGGAAAAAAACAGTCAAGGCCCAGGTAATCAGCTGGGAAGGTTGATGAGTTCACAAGAAACGACCGAGAGGTATGTGAGGGCTAAAACACGAGATTTAAAGAAGTATTTCTGTGAAAAATCGGTTGGGGACTTCGGGGAAATAGAACAGAGAGGTACCCCAAAAGTTTGGGTGGGGTACACATAACAAATGGGGGGGTAAAGGACGCTGCTATGTGAAACCACCCAAGACGGTGGAACGACAACATTCTCCGTGGGCCCTTAGAGGGAGGGGTTGTGTTTCCACTAACAAAGATCTTCAAAAACCTTAAAATTTGGGAAAAATGTAGCCCAAATTTTTTTAAAAAAAAGGAGACACCCATGAGGCATTAAACTACAGACCTGTGTCACTAACGTGATGGTTGCAAAATCTGGAAAAGATCTCAGGAGGGAGTGGTGGAGCACCTGGGCGGTATAATCGAAACCGACGGTCTCGGGGGAAAAAAAATCTGTGTCAAAAACCCTAGGATTTTAGACGAATCATGGTACCTGAGAGGTACAGAGGGGGGCCCCCGTGACAAGGGGGGTTCCACAGGGGCGCCCTAGACTGTGCTGCTTTTGGTATATGTGAATGACATAATGGAAGGGTAGACACAAAAAGGTGTCCTTGTTTGCAGATGATGTGAAGTTCAGGGAGAATCAATCGGTCGGGGATCAGGCAAGACTAAAAAGAGCCTGGACAGGCTACAAGCCTGGTCAGAAACGGGCCCCCCTTAATTTAACGTGCCATATAAAGTCATGAAGTTTGGGGAAGGGGAAAGAAGGCCGCGAACAAATAGTTAGGGGGCCCAAAGACTGCAAACCTCACTCAAGGAAAAAATCTCAGGGTGATTTAAAACCCCGAGCACAACCCCTGAGGCGCACATCAGGCAGGGCGTCTGGAAAACCCTAAGGATAGTTTTCCGATACCTCAGAAAGGGAATCGCTGAAGATTCTGTGCCCTCTACGTCAGGCCATACTGGAGAGTCAGAACCAGTTTGGAATCCCCTGGTCAAACACGTAAAGAAATTAGAAAAAGGTGCAAAGGCTTGCAAAAAGATTGCCCCAGAGAAAGGGGGATTGTCCTACGAAGAAAGGTTTAAGGGAAAAAAATGGGCCCTGACGACACTGGAGGACAGGGGGGTCGGGGAGACTGTAAACGACATAAAAAATACTCGGAATAGAAAAGGTGGACAAAGAGGGATTTTCCCACAGGGGGACCAGAAAAAGAGGTCACAATTGGAAGTGAAGACTCAGATAAATCAGAGGGATGTTAAAAAAGTATTTTTCAGTCAAAAAGTAGTAAGAAGTGGAATAGCCTAAAAAAGTGAGTAGTGGAGGGGGGAAACCATACATGTTTTAAGACAAGGTTTGTTAAAGTAGGAGAGGGAGAGAGGGCCTGTAGCAACGTGAAGAGGCGGGCCAGGAGCTTGAATGCCCTCGGGAAACCACTTATAGGTGAGTACAAATAGGGGTACACACACAACGCACCCCAAAAACACCCACACACACACACACACACAACACACACACACACACACACCACAAGGAAATGGAAGTTGACACGGGAGAGAGGTGGGTGATTGCATTTTTTTGGACTGCAAGCCTTGGCACAGTTCTCCAAAAGAGATTAGTGCAAAAGCTAGAGGTCAGGCAAATATAAACGGGAAGGGCATGCAATGGATCAGGAAATTGACGGGGAGGCAACAATGAGCCATGGTACGTGAGAGGTTCAGGTGGAGGCCGTGACAGCGGGGACAGAGGGGTGCTACTTTTGGTTTATGAGAATGACATGAGGGAAAGGGATAGACTAAAAAAGTGCCCCTGTTGGCAGATGATGTGAAGTTAAAGAGGAAATTAAAATCGGATGGGATCAGGCACGACTAAAAAGGGGCCCTGGACTGGCGGAAAATCTTGTCCAGCAACTAGCCCCTTAAAATTTAACTGTATGCATATGGGGAAAGGGGGAAAAGAAGACCCAGCAGAATATAGGCTAGGGGGCCCAAAGCCTGAAAGCCTCAAAAAGGGAAAAGGATTTGGGGTGAGATAATCCTAGCACATCTGAGGCTCACATCAACCAGATAAGGGGCCGCTATGGTCCTGGAAAAATTAAACCCTCAGAAAGGGAATCGTTAAAGCTCTTTTTACCGTTACGTCAGGCCCTTCTGGAGTTGCAGCCCCGTTTGAAACCCACCCCTGGTCAATCACGTCAAAAAATTGGGAAGTGAAAAAGGTTTGCAAAAAGGGCTAGTTCCAGGTAAGGGTAAGTCCTCGAGATTGAGGAAATCGGCCTGACGACACTGGAGGACGGGGGGGTTGGGGGGAGGCATGTAACGACATACAAAATACTGCGGAAATAAAAAAGGTGGACAGAGACAGGATGCTCCGAGATCGGACAGAAAAACAAGGGGTCACAAATGGAAGTTTATGCCCAGATGAGTAAAAAGTAATTTGGGAAAAGGTTTCTTTAGTCATAGAGTTGTCGGAAGGGGAATGTCGGGCAAGTGACTTAGTAAGGCGGAATCATACATAGTTTTAAGACGAGGTATGATAGAGGTCATGGAGGGGAAAGGGAGGACCTAGTAGGACAGGGGAGAGGCGGGCTATGTATCGACCCTGCAACAAAAAGTAGGTGAGTACAAATAGGGTGTACACAACACACCACGGCGAGCACACACACAACACACACACAACCACACACAAACACACACACGTGGAGGAGTCACGCGGTTTGAGCCGTTTTTTGGTGGAAATTTTCTGCTGGCGAAGGAATAGAGTGTGGGTATAGGTGTGTGCACGATAAGAGTGCATTAATCATTTAAAAACCCCGAAAAAGGAACATAAGTGATCCAGAAAGAAAAAAAAGGGGAAATTAGTGGCTGAGTGTTATTGTTGGCCTTTGGGAAAGGGGAACGGTTGTGTCGGGCCCCTAAATAGTGTTCCCCAAAATAAGCAGTGGGGTATTTGAAGAAAAAGTGCGATCAAGACCAGGGGATAATAGATATGTATAGATGTGTCAGTAATACAGGAGTGAGTGAAAAAATTAGAAGAGAAAGAGACTATAGTGCTACGGGAAAGTTAGTGGAAAATTCCCGAGAAGCATAAAAACTTCTTCAACTTTGGGAGACAGGGACAGCCCAGAACCCTAGTTTGAGTTGCACGGGGGTAAATGTCCCTGCTCTGTGGAATTGGGGTCACTCTCCCGAGCTATCAGAATTAGAATAAGCAGTTTTACGGGCTTTAATGAATTTAGGGTAGCGGCATGTAGGCGAAGCCTAGTGATTTATTTTTGAACGTAATTTTAAACGCATAAGAGTCGGGGAACCAAGAGATTGGGTACATTACAATACATATGTGTACATAGTGGAAATAAGGACTATTTACATAAACTATCCACACACACTTTGGGGAAACAGAAACCCGTTAGGCAAAGAATAGCTGTAGCACACACACACACCCCACACACACACACACACACCACCACACCACACGCACAGCAACACACGCACACACACACACACACACACACAACAAATTATACAGGATTTCCACCTTCCTGTGAAGTGACGCAAAACCCTTCCTTTCCCCATCTCTTCCCCCCCCCTCTCTCTCTCTTCCTTCCTTTCTCTTCTCTCCTCCCCTCTCTCTCTCTCTCTCTCTCTCTCTCTCTCGCTCTCTCTCTCTCTTCTCTCCTCTTCCCTTTTCTCTTCCTCTCTTCTTCCTCTCCTTTCTCTCTTCCCCTCTCTTCTCCCCCTCCCTTCTTTTTTCCCCTTTTTTTCTCCTCTCTCTCTCTCTCTTCCCTTGTCACTCCCCCACTCTCTCTTACCTTTTCCCCCTCTCTCACTTTCTCCCCTTTTCCCTTCTTTTCCCCCCCCTTTAGGCTCCCCTTTTTCTTTCTCCCTCTTCTTCACTCTTCCCCCTTTTTTTTTTTTCTTTTCTCTTTCACTAAAAAAAAAAAAAAGGTTGGGACTCGCCGGGGAATAGGGATCAGATGATAATGGTATGGTAGGGGGGGAAGGATGGGGAAAAAGTGGGAAAAAGGGTAGGAAGAAGGGAGGAAAATTAGGAGAGCTTTTGAAAAAAAAGGAGAACGAGTCTTGTGAAATGGGGAAAAAAAGGTTGGAGAAGGGGCGGAATTGGGAGCCCAAATCGAAAAGCAGTAGCCCGGGGAAAAATCCTAGAATTTGAGGTAAACGGGGCGAAGCAAATCTCAGGGGTGTAACCAGAGAAGAATACCCTCGAAGTGAGAGGCGAAAGGAAGGAAGGGGATTTGAAAATTTTGTAAGGCCATTCAGCCGCAAAGAAGGGGCCCGGGGTGGAAGGAAGGCAGTGGGTGCAGATGGGGGAGGGGATAGGTGAATGCTGAGGCCAACCATGCCCAAGACCAATGGGAAAAAAAAAGGGAAAATGACCCCATACAGCGGAAACCCGAGTCACAGAGGGAGAGGGGCAATGGGGGAGGAAAGGGGAAAATCAGTGATTATCCCTGGGCTTCGGGGAGAGGGAAAAGGCCCATGAAAGACGGAAGGGGAAAAAAGAAGGAGATTGAGAAAATCATCTGGAAAAAAGGGGGAGAAAACATGGATGAGATTGTAATTTTCAGAGAATAGGGGGGTACTTGAAGGGGAGGGAAAACCCCACGATCAAGTGATTTAGGAAGAAAAAAGTGCGGAAGGTCTTCAGAGAAACCACGGTTTAAAAAACTTGGAAGAGTCAAGAAGGTGTTCCCGAAGGGCTGAACCGAACAGAGAGACAGCAGTGAGGGGGAGGACAAAAAAACGAAAGGAGCTAGGGAAAAGGGGACAAGGAGGAACCGCAGAGGTCAGTCAGAGCGAAAGAGCAGCAAGGGCAAGCACAACACAACTATCCCCAGAACCACAACCCATCACACCATCCCAACAAAAAATGCAATCCATACCCACAGCTTCCACCAACCCCCCCAAACCCTAGTCCACAGTATGCTACCAGGTACCCCCCCCCCACAGGCCCCCCAAACCACAGTGTTGGAAAGGAAATGAAGGTATGGTACCAAACGCTGACGGAAAAAAAAAAATGGGGGGAGTGGCACGAAAAAAGTCGAGCATCACCAGACATCTAGCGATCACGAAAAACCCAAACTTTCACGTATGATAACGGATGCCTCTTTCCCGCAGGTACCCGATCCTGAGAAAAAACGAAAGGAACAGGGGGGGGGGGGTGGGGAGTGGCATTGCTATCAAACACCCATGGAATTTTAAAGAGTGGAGGAGGAGACAGCGGAAAAAGAAAGTGTTACATAGCGGGGGAAAGCTTCACTCTGTTTGGGCCCAAAGTGTAATTTTCAGTGATAAAAACCCCCCACAGAAAAGCAGGAGGCAAGGCAAGGTAGCGAGAGCAATAGACGATGGTTGACACATGGCTGCAGTGGCCAGAAAAGCTCATGCATGTAGGGCAAAGCTCCTGATCATGGGTGACTTTAACCCCAAAGGGGATCGATGGGAGAAATTGGAGCCACTGGGGGCCAAAAATACATGGAGGGCTAAGATTGAGGGTTGGGACTGGGAAAATTGATTACCCCAAAGTAAGGGACATACAAGAGGAGAGGGGAAAGGGGAACCAGCAAGATGGCTTAGTATTCCCTTGAGTAGTGCAGAATTTAGGAATCACATTGAAAGACCCCCTTTGGGGCCCGCGATCATGTGGGTTTTTAGCTTCGATCACAGTTAAACTACAAGTGGAGGGGGAAATGGGAAGGCCAGGAAAATGAAACCAAATACAGGAGAGGGGCCACACAGAAATGGTAACTTTCCTGAATGAGGTTCGTGGGGGCAGGAATGGCGGGGCCGAATGAGATGAGGATTGTTGCAACAAAGTGCAAAGGGGGTGAGGAGAGGTTTGTACCAAGGGTAACAGGGAAAAATGAAAAGCCAGGAAGACCCATGGTTTACCCAAAAATGCAAGGGGGGCAAAACCAAGTGTGCTAGGGAATGGAAGAAATATGAAGGGAAAGGACCCGGAGAATAAGAAGAGCAGGTAGAGCCAAAACGAATATGCCCGTAAGAAGGGAGGCCAAAGTCAAAATGAAAATGACTTGCAGCAAAAACAAAACTGACCCGAACTGTTTTACGCCACATCAGGAAAAAAAACAACCGTCAAGGACCCGGTAATCAGGCTAAGGAAGGAAAAGGAGGAGAGACAACGAAAAGAGTGGAAGTATGTGGGGAACTCAACAAGAGATCAAAGAAGTGTTCACAGAGGGCAGAAAGGGGCTCCCGGGAAAAACAGAGAGGTGGGATACCCCATGTGTGGACACAGTACACACAACCGAGGAAGAAGTGAAGAGGCTTCTAGTGAGCTAGATACCTCAAAGGCATGGGGCCCGATAACATTTCCATGGGGCCTGAGAGAGGGACGAGGGGGCTATGTGTACCCCTTTAAAACAAAATTTTAATTCATCTATCGAAACGGAGATTGTCTGAGGCATGGAAGACAGAAATGTGGTCCCAATCTTTAAAAAAGGGAAGACATGAAGCCCAAACTACAGACCAGTGTCAGAAATTATAGCAGCAAAAAAATTGGGGTTGTAGGAGAAGAAGGGTTTAAAATCTAGAAAGGAATGATTCATCACAGCAGCCAACATGGGTTTTAGAGACGGAAAACCCTGTGTCACAACCTACTGGAGTTCTTGACTGGTGACAGCATTAAGACAAAAGAGAGAGGGGGGGGGTGGATTGCATTTTTTTGGATCAAGAAGGCGTTTGACACAGTACCCCACAAGAGATTAGTGCAAAAACTGGGGACCCAAACGGGGTAACAGGGGGGGACTGCAATGGAAGGGAATTTCTTGTCAGGAAGACAGCAGCGAGTAATGGGATACGTGGCGAGGGGTAGAGTGGGCACCTTGACCAGGGGGTCCCACAGGGGGGCAGCCTAGGACCCGTGCTGTTTCTGGTATTTGTGAATGAATGCGGAAAGGAATAAACTCCCAGGTGTCCCTGTTTTCGTGCGTGAAGTTGTGAGAAGAGTTCATTGATCGAACCAGGCAGAAACTACAAAGGGATTGGACAGGTGCAGACTGGTCCCGCAATAGGTTCCTGGGTTCAATCCCCAAGTGCAAAGTCATGAGGATTTGGGGGAAGGGGAAAGAAGACCGCAGAGGAGTAAAATTAGGGGGGCCAGGAACAAACTCACTCAAGGAAAAAGATCTTGGGGGGGGGTATAACACCAGGCACATCTCCTGAAGCGCACATCAACCAAATAATGCTGCAGCATATGGGGGCCATGCAAACCCCGAACAGCATTCGACTCTTAATAAGGGAAACGTTCAGGCCCCGTACAGGTACGTTAGGCCCTATTGGAGTATGCGGGACCCGTTTGGAACCCCCACCTGCCCGCCGTAAAAGAAACTAGAGAAAGTGCAAAGGTTTGCAACAAGACTAGTCCAGAGTTAAAAGGTATGTCCTATGAGGAGAGGTTAAGGGGAAAACAACTGACGACACTGGAGGAGGAGAGATAGGGGGGAATATAACGACGTACAAAAAACTGAGAGGAATTGACAAAGGTGGACAAAGACGGTGTCCAGAGACTGGACACGCAACACAGGGCACAGTTGGAAATGAAGACACGATGAATCAAAAGGGGTGTTAGGGAAATATTTTTCAGCCCAAAATTTGTCGGGAAATGGGAATGTTTGGGAAGCGATGTAGGGGGCAGGATCCATACATAGCTTTAAGCAGAGGGGACGATTAAAAACTCATGGTTAGGGAGGTGACCTATGGACAGTGAAGAGGCGGGGCCAGGATTGGACTCGACCCCTGCAACCTCAACTGGTGAGTACAATAGGTGGTACACCACTCACCACACACACCCCCACACCACCTACACACAGATGTTTGTAAACAACTGTCCCTTAACTAAGGTGTATGTGCTATGGGGAGAGCATAAGGAAACAACGTGACGACACTGGAAGGAGGACTATATTGTATTATGTGATAAATGGTTTTAAAACCGAGAAGTTGAAGACTGAGACACTTTTGCAACATATGGGACTCTCTGTTGAGGAAACGCTTCGCCACACAATGGCTTCATCAGTCCAATACAAAGCAGAAAGGTGTAACGAGAGGAGGAGTTTGAGGTAATCAGTCCCTCAGCCTGGAGACGATGTGTTCAGTCGATCAATCTTGTAGAAACTACAGCACAGGGGCGTAGGAGTGGCTTATATACTGTAGTCAGGAGAGGCGAAGCAGGAGGAGGCGGGATCATAGCGGTACCATCCACTAGTCGAAGTGGGTGTTGCATACTGGAGTATGCAGCACCAGTTTGGAACCTACACTTGATGAAGCATGTCAAAAAATTTGAGAAAGTGCAAAGGTTTGTGACAAGGTTAGTTCTAGAGCTAGAAGAAAGGTTAAGGGAAATCGGCCCCTGACGACACTGGAGGACAGGAGGGTTAGGGAAAGACATGATAACAACATAAAAATTACTGCGTGGGAATAGACAAGGTGGACAGAGACAGAATGTTCCGGAGAGGGGACACAGAAACAAGGGGACACAATTGGAAGTTGAAGACTCAGATGAGTCAAAGGGATGTTAGGAAGTATTTATTCAGTCATAGAGTAGTCAGGAAGTGAGATAGTGGAGGCAGGAACCATACATAGCTTTAAGACGAGGTATGATAAAGCTCATGGAGCAGGAAGAGAGAGGACTTAGTAGCGTTCAGTGATGATTCAGGGCCAGGAACTGAGTATCGACTCCTGCAACCACAATTAGGTGAGTACACGTCGGGGACAGTTGGTCACAGTGATGCAATTCTATAAAAAGGTGAAAAGAATTCGAAACAAAGATGAAAGGACACCGGAATCTGCATGACAGCGTCTTCCATTGCAGACACTGCAAGGCTCCAGGTGAACATCAACCAAATCTTTCAGTGCGCTGCACAAAAACAATATGAAGTTCACGATATGAAATTTCAATTACTCCGATATGGTAACATGGACAGAATTGACACAGACGCAGATTCTGCTTTTGACTCTCGCCTCGGCAGGTCATAGCAGCTCTCCTTACTTAGTCTCCCTACGATCCCCTTTGGGGAGGGGAACCTTTACCAGCGTTGTCTTTACCTTGACTTGCACGATGAGCTGCGCAAATCGTGTAAAGATCAAGCCAAACAGTGGTACCGTTGATGATTCATAAGAACATAGAACATAAGTAAGAGGAACACTGCAGGAGCCTGTTGGCCCATACTAGGTCCTTTACAATTCATCCCACTAACAAACATATTGCCCAACCCAATTTTCAATGTTGTTAGGTAAGACACATATGCAACAGTTAGGTATCTTTATTATGAAACGTTTCGCCTACACAGTAGGCTTCTTCAGTCAAGTACAGAAAAGTTGATAGAAGCAGAAGATACTTGAAGACGATGTAATCAGTCCATCACCCTTAAAGTTTTGAGGTGGTCAGTCCCTCAGTCTGGAGAAGAGCATTGTTCCATAGTATGAAACAATATGGAGATGAAGTGACAGGATGGAGCTTTTATAGCGTCAAGAGGTGAGACGTAGGCCACTAGGAGAGGTAAGAACTCAGATGTTGAAAGGTCAGGTCCCTCTCAAATCCAGCCGCTCTCACTAGTGAAAGTTGTCGAAGTTGATTGCAGGTCTGTACCAAGATACCCTTGTGTTGCAGTGTCTGACAGATTGAACATTAAAATGGTATAGAATACCGACAGGTTGTTAGGTAAGACACATATGCAACAGTTAGGTATCTTTATTATGAAACGTTTCGCCTACACAGTAGGCTTCTTCAGTCAAGTACAGAAAAGTTGATAGAAGCAGAAGATACTTGAAGACGATGTAATCAGTCCATCACCCTTAAAGTTTTGAGGTGGTCAGTCCCTCAGTCTGGAGAAGAGCATTGTTCCATAGTATGAAACAATATGGAGATGAAGTGACAGGATGGAGCTTTTATAGCGCCAAGAGGTGAGACGTAGGCCACTAGGAGAGGTAAGAACTCAGATGTTGAAAGGTCAGGTCCCTCTCAAATCCAGCCGCTCTCACTAGTGAAAAATTGTCGAAGTTGATTGCAGGTCTGTACCAAGATACCCTTGTGTTGCAGTGTCTGACAGTTGAACATTAAAATGGTATAGAATACCGACAGGTTGTTAGGTAAGACACATATGCAACAGTTTGGGATCTTTTTTATGAAACGTTTTGCCTAACAGTACTTCTTCGTCAAGTCCCCGAAAAGTTGATAGAAGCAGA
>NC_069403.1:111848064-111893396 GCF_026875155.1 Cherax quadricarinatus | reverse complement strand
GCCTCAGGCAATCTCCCTGTTTCGATAGATGTTTTGAAATTGTTGTTAGGGGTACACATAGGCCTCTGCTCCCTCTTCAAAAACCATGGGGAGATGTTATCTGGCCCATTGCCTTTGAGGTATCTAGCTCACTCAGAACCCTCTTCATTTCCTCGGTTGTGGCACTGTGCCCGGGCACATGGTGGTGTGCCCCACCTCTCCGTCTTTCTGGAGCCCCTTCTGTCTCCTCTGTGAAACATTTTTGAATTCTTGTTGAGTTCCTCACATACTTCACGGTCATTTCTTGTTGTCTCTCCTCCTTCCTTCCTTAGCCTGATTACCTGGCCCTTGGGACTGTTGTTTTCCTCCTGAATGGGGGCTGTAAAACAGTTTCGGGTCAGATTTTCCTTTCGCTGCTATGTCTTTTTTCATATTGTCTTTGGGCCTCCCTTCTTATTGTGCATTTTTTTCTGGCTCTACGACTGCTTCCTTATTCTCCTGGGTCCTTTTGCCTTCTATATTTTTTTCCTTTCCCTTTAGCACACTTGGTTATTGCCCTCCTGCCCCTTTTGGGGTTTAAACCCAATGGGTCATCCTGGCTTTTTCATTATTCCTGTTCCCTTGGGGTACAAACCTCTCTCACCCTCCTTGCATTTTGTTGCTACATATTCCATCATCCCCATTAACTGGCTTCCCTGCCAGTTCTCTGCCCCATGAACCCGTTCAAGGAAGTTCCTCATTCCTATGTAGTCCCTTCTTGTGTTGGCTTCATTCGTCCTGGCCTTCCTTGCTCTCCCTCCACTTGTGCTCTACTGTGTATTCGAAGCTTTAAAACGACATGGTCACTGGCTCCAAGGGGTCTTTCATATGTGATGTCTCTTATATCTGCACTACTCAAGGTGAATACTAAGTCCAGCCTTGTGGTTCATCCTCTCCTCTCTCTCTTTTAGTGTCCTTACGTGTTGGCACATGAAGTTTTCCAGTACCACCTCCATCATCTTAGCCCTCCATGTATCTTCCCCCCTGTGGGCCCAAAGTTCTCCAATCGATCTCCTTTGGTTAAAGTAACCATATAAGTTTTCCCCTGCAGAGAGCCTTTTTGGGCCCCACTTAGCCAGTGTGTCACCTGCTCTATTGCTCTCGTCGTACTCTTGCTTGGCCTCCTGCGTTCTGCGGGGGTTTAAATCACTGCCTTCCACTTGGGACCCCCCGAGTAAACTTTCCCCGCTATGAAATCACTTTCTTTCCGCTGTCCCCTCTCCCCAGTCAAAAAAATTTCCCAGCGTTTTTTTTAAAGCAATCCCACCTCCCCCCCCCTGTTCCCTCTGTTTTCCTCGGTTTTGGGTACCCCGTTGGAAAGAGGGCATCTGTTATCATCCCCGAAAGCTTGTTTCTTGGACTATGATTCCCCGGTGATGCTTTTTTGACTTTTCCCCATCCTCCCACTTATTTGTTTTTCCCACAGCTTTTGTGTCCTACCTTCATTTTCCCTTTAAAAAAACACTGGGGTTTTTGGGGGCCTGTGAGGGGGGGAGCCCTGGTGGCATATTGGGATTCTATAGTCGGTGTTGGGTGGAGGCTGTGGGTATGGACTGTAGTTTTGTGTTGGGAGGGTGGTTAGGTTGTTTGGTTTGAGAATAGTTGTGTGGTGCTTGCCCTTGCTGTTCGTTCTGCTCTGGTTGACCTTGCTGGTTCCACCCTTGTCTTTTTTCCCTAGCTCCTTTCGTTTTTTTTGTCCTTCCTGGGCTGTGTCGTTCTGTTTTTTGTTCTGTCTCTGTCTAGAAACCCATTTGTACTCTTCCGAGTATTTCAATCGGGGTTTCTTTGGGGACCCTGTTCCGCATGTTTCCGTCCGAGAATCAGCTTGATTGGTCGGTTTCTCCCCCTTCGGTCCCCCCCTTTTCTCAAAAAATTTACAATCTCGTCCATCTTTTCCCTATTTCCATGTGATTTTTCAATCTCCTTTCTTTCTTTCCTGCTGCCTTTCATGTGTGCCCTTTCTCTCTCTCCTAAAGCCCATGGAAAACACTGATTTTGTTTTTTCCCTCTCCCATTGCCTCACCCCCTGTGACTCTGGACCCCTGTTTGGTCATTTCCCCTTTTTTTCCGTGGTTTTGATACATGGTTGTGCCTCAGCATTCGATCTTCACCCTCTCCCTCGCAACCCGCGTTTTCCTTTAAATCCTTGGTCCTCCTTTGGGAGGTGTTGACCCTTTGTAATTATAATTCTTCCTTCCCGTTTGTGTTTGTGTGTGTGGTGTGTGTGTGTGTTGTGTGTGTGTGTGTGTGTGGTGTGTGTGTGTTGTGTGTGTGTGTATACTGTGTAGTGTGTGACTGACGGAAATAATAAAAACAATTTATTTTATACCGTTTCTTTCGTCCCCGCACAGTTTCTACGGCGAAATTTATTAGAAGACTAAAAAAAAGTAGATGAAGCGTTTTGACGTTATCTGTCCCCCGTAAAGTAGGGGGTGATCAATCTTCCTTTTTTAAAATGTATTTAAATTGGTGGTTAATGGGATTCAAAACTTATCGACCAAAAAAAAAAAATTTAATTCATAAAATTATATTTTTTAAATATACATTAGCAATGTAAAAATAAAAAAAATGCACTGTTTGGGTCAGTAACAAGGGTTATAAAGGCTGCTTGGAAAGCTGTTACTACAGTCATAAATAATTCAAACACTAAAATAGAATTAAAGTAATGCCTCAGCATGTATTACTCTGGGAGAAATACTACCCTTAGACATATGCCAGAGCTTAAACACTTTATCATAAGTTAGGTACAACACTTGTTTCTTATGTCACGGGTTGAATGTGGCTCATTAGTGGAGACGGACGTGAAAATGGTACTTTGGTCAGTGAAGCATTTCTGATACCCAGCTAAAAGTTATTTAGATAATCCGTAATATAAAATAAACGAAAGAAATGTTAATTTAAAATATCTTCAAATAAGTTCCAGATATATCTTTTGACCACTAACACGCGTTAAAAAAATATGACAAAACACTTGACAGGTGAACCCAATTGGTTTTGAAGACAAAGCTGGTTCGTGGCTCTGCCTCAACCTTACATGTCAGCGACTGTGATCAGTTTAGGTTGGGTGGGGTAGTGACCGCATTTTCGTGCTACAGTGCGTAATATTACGTGTTAAGTGTTAGTATATAGTGTGAAATGTAATACACAACGTGTTACTGATATATGGATAAATAAATTGTAGACTGGGGTTTTCAGTGTGTAGGATGTCGCAAGATAACCTTACAAATGCTTATTAAGGTATCCTCAGAGGGGTTTTTAAGTGATTTTCAGTTTTTTTTTTTTAACTCTAACTTGTCGTTTTTCGCTCATAATGCGAGAAGCCTCATCCAATTTTGCTTGTAATTTTCGAGGCTTGTGTAGTGTTAAAGGAACATTAAGCAAATGCATGTCGTCACTGTCTTAACCTGCTGAAACCACTTCATTGGGGGCATAGTCGAGGCCTGGTCACGACCGGGCGAGGCCTGGTCACAAACTGTGCCGTGGGGGCAGTATCCCCAAAAACACACTCAGGTACACAGCTTCAAACAATCATAAAGTTGCCTCTTAATTCACCGAGGGACTGAGTAAAATTTTCAGTGTGTAGGAGTAGAGTTGATCATTTTTAAGTAATACAATACAGAGAAGCTACATGGATTTGGGAAAGTCTTTAGCTCAAGATGTTTCCCCACACTCGTGCGTTGTCACAAACCCAATGTATTGTTGCAAGACATCAACAGACAGGAGGACAGCGCTTAGTTATGAAAATAAAAATTACAGGAGGGAATTCTCTGAACAAGACAAAAGGTATGTGGGAAAACCTGTCTTGCTTCAGAGAATTTTCCCTCTTTATCTGTTGCTGTCTTGCAACATTGCATACTCCTGACAACGCCCGAGAGTGTGAAAGATCTAGAGCTAAGATTTTTCATCCCCAAGTGGCTTGTTCATTGTTAAATAGCTAATCTGCAGTTGATTGCGTGTAATATAAAGTAAAAAAAACATCATTAGCAGTTCCCTTTGGGAACGTCTTCAGTGTTTAATGCCTGATGCAGCTGACCACCTCAAAGTAAGTTCTGATCGGCGTCAAACCTCAGCACTCATGTAGTTTACTGAACGCAAAGTTCCCCCTCAATTCACTAACAATGGTCCCGATTTCCTAATTTTATTGAGTAAAAAGTGAAGTTTATTTATAGATGAATGGTTTACAGAACGACATATTGATAATTAGATACATGGCAACTGTTGGGTATCTTTATTGAGGAAACGTTTCGCCACACAGTGGCTTCATCAGCCCCATACAAAGGAGAAACTTGAAGCAACAGGAGGAATGAGGTAATCATCCCTTTAAACCCTTGGGAGTCGATGTGGTCAGTCCATCAATCTTGAATAGAATACGGCATATGAGCGGAGAAGCAGCTTATAAACCGTAGGCAGGAGAGGTGACAACCACCTACGACGCTGCACCTCTCCTGCCTACGGTTTATAAGCTGTTTCCCTCCCTAAATATGCCGTATTCTATTCAAGATTGATGGACTGACCACATGGGTGCCGAATATGTAAAACTGGTCAAAAAGCAAAAAACTCATTTAAAATTAAGTCCTTTCTAAAATTTTCACTTATACGTTTAAAGATATTTTTTTCATTAATGTAAATGTAAAAATTTTTATTTTTGCTCCAAAAGAATCTTAGAAAACTTATCTAACCTTATTATAGCAAGAACAATTTATTTTAGCCTAATCCCAAATAAATATATTTTAGATTTGTTTACAGTAATTTAATATAAACATCACACTGAAATATATTTTTTTCGTTAGGTTCAGAATGATTTTGGCGAAATTATTGCATACACAAATTTTCGCTTGTCCTATATGACAAGATGAGCGGTGCTATTTATCCAAGATCGCAAGTTTCTGCCTATTCGGCACGACATATATATATATATATATATATATATATATATTATAATATTATATATATATATATATAATATATATATATCATGATCTCTGGCCGAAGGAGACTCGAACCTACGAACCTTGGAGCAAGGTACGCGGTGCTCTACCATTCTCACCAGTGTGGTGAGAATAGGACGGAACCAATCTAATCTGAAGATGGGAAAAGCAATGAAAATATAGGAATGGTGAAGAAGTAAGGAAAGGAGGAGATGAAGGACAGCTCAAGTCATAGTGTTTTGAAGTCTAGAGCACTTGGCACTGTAGAGTGAAGGCCGGACTAAGATTCATATTAGGAATGTTATGTATAAGGAATGCTTCAACAAGAGGTATTAGAAAGTCACTTATGTAAATGAAGCGTCAACTATGAGTGATGAAATTTTTCCTATAATAAATGTCCTGGACTGTACGTATGTGTTATTTTCCACATCTGGTCGGCACCAACTTACTATTTATTTTCGAGAAGTTTTAACCTTACCGCTCCTAGCAATGCTGTTTTCTGTTGTTAGACATTATCTTCCTGTTTACTGGTCCTCTGCTTCCCCCCTCAAGGAAGGGTCCTTGATGCTGGTGAGGGGCTCTTGATCTATGGAATTGGATCTGTACTCCAGATCCCTGAATTAAACCTGAATACCTTCCACATCCCCCCACAGGCGCTGCATAATCCTACGGGTTTAGCGCTTCCCCTTTGATTATACTAATAATGGTCCTCTGCCAAAACTGTCTACCTTTCTAGCCTTGTTGAAGCATCACATAACATTCCAGTCATGAATCTTAGCCGAGTTCTGGTTCTCTGTAAATGCCCTCCATTCTCATTACATTGTCAAATGCTCTAAACTTTAGAAAACATGTTTTCTTAACTGGCCTTTGTCTCCTCTACTAACCTCTTCCCATTTCTATATTTTTGGGTTTTTGTCTTCTACTTAGGTTGGTTCTGTCAAACGTTTCTTTCTCGTAAATTTGTATCCTAGTGCTGATTATTTTGTTAATAATCTTACCTAATGTTACACAGCCTAACCATGCAGAGAATTTTACGCTGATCTGGTTTTTGATAGGGTTTGGGGGGGTTTTGGGAAAAAGTAAAATGGGTTTTATTATATGCACATTTTACGAATAATATCTTCAAGTGACCCGGTTATTCACTTGCAGTTTGAACTCTATCACGAAACAGAAGTTCGTACCTGATATTGCCAGTGATTGATAGGTCATCTGTTAATAATGACAAACTGATTTTCGAATACTCTGGGAATCGCAGAGCGAGCTCGTGGTAGATGTGGGTAACGCATTAACCTTGACCTACTTTACGGTGATCATTCATGTAAAGTAGGTGTCGTTTTACAGCCCTATGACTAGGTGCGTGAGCCTTCTTTGTGTCTTGTGAGTGTTTCCTTTTTACAGCACTTAGGCGGGGGGCAGCCCAATGACTAAGGGCACGTTGGAAAACTCTAAGTGAGTCATTCCTGTCACTCAGACCTGCAGCCCGAGTGCCAGAACGAGTAGGAGATTCTTGGCATGTGTAGTTAACTCTTGCGTTAATATCCTAATGTATGGAATAATAAAAAGATTAACAAAAAGCCTATTAGGACGAGGTTACAACTCGCCGGTCAACTGACAACACTTGACTTTTCATGATTGATGTAGATAGTCATGGACCTGTCAAACAAAGCTTATATTCACCAAGTTTCATGATTTTACCTTGTCCAGTGTTTCTTAAATTCTTTCAATGAAATTTTTTTGAATGAATTAAGTTTATGTCTATACTAAAGCAATATTTTAATTTCATTTTTAATACGAAATTGAATGTATTATTTTTTCGCCACCATGGACCTGACTCGATATAACTTTCTCGACGTTTTGAAATAAATCGGGAACGTGTTAAAATCTTCTCTCATGAATTAAATGAAACATTTAGAATTTTTTATCCCAATATTTTTTCTCTGTATCAGGGATTTTAAATTCAATTGGTATTAAAATTCTTGTTAGAGAAGGTATATCAAGAAAGTTTTTATGGTAGGGGTGAACCACATATTTAAGTTGATTAAGATTACATTGTACTTTGTTTTGAATTGTAAAAGGTATTTTCTAGTAATTTTAAAAGGTTTATCAAATAAGAGTTTGAGTATTTTAGATCAATTACCTGTTGCATAAATCTTCAAGACTTTGTTTCACTATGAAAACTCTGGGATACTAACACGCAAACTTCTTCAAAAGTATTCATGGGTATATAGAAAGGTTCTATTTATCATGTTGTTTAGTTAACATTAAGTTAAAAATTTATCCAATAATTGGGCTCAATATATCTACTTGCCCTTTAGATTGTTATAGGATAATTTATATGTTAAATTTAATTATGAATTATATTTAAATGGATAGTAGATATGTTGAGGCTCATTGCTGGAAAGATTTTCCAAATTAATGTAAAAAAAACTATAGATTTTTCAGATATAATTAAGCACCATGACTGATTTTAAATGATTCATATACAGTTAGTTATTATGTTACTTGTTCATGTTTATATTTTCCAATAACCATTTTCCAAATGTTATTTTCCTTTTACTTCCCTTTAGTAATATTTTCTCATTATTTTTAACCTTTTATTTCCAGTATTTTCATCCAGTAAGTTATGTGAGATCTGCTTCACCCCCCCACAGTGTTTGTTTTAAATCCCGTTAACATTTTTAATTCAGGTAAGAACTTCGATGCAAATGTTCAAGGTTACTGTGAAGACAGGGGAGAGCTCCTGTGCAGGCAGAAGGGTTCCTGTGCATGCAGGGAGATGCTCACTGTGCTGCAGGAAAGGGCGAGTTCCTGTGCAGCAGGGAGAGCTCATGTTGAAGCAGGAATGGGTTCCTGGCAGACAGGGAGAGCTCCTGTGCAGCAGGAAAGGGGTTTCTGTGCTGCAGGAGAGCTCCTGTGAAGCATGGTAGGGTTCCTGTTGCAGCAGGGTGAGCTCCTGTGCAGCCGGATGGGTTCTGTGCAGCAGGGGAGAGCTCCTGTGCAAGCTGGAATAGGGTTACTGTGCAGCAGGGTGAGCTCCTGTGCCAGCAGGAAGGGTTCCTGTGCAGCAGGGAGAGCTCCTGTACAGCAGAAGGGTTCCGGTGCAGCAGGAAGGGTTCCTGTGCCTGCAGGGATGAGCTCACCTGTGCAGTAGAAGGGTTTATGTGCAGCAGGCAAGAGCTCCTGTGCAGCAGAGGAAAGGGTTCCTGTGCAGCAGCAGGGAGAGCTCTGTGCAGAGGATGGGTTCCTGTGCAGAAGGGAGAGCTCCTGTGCAGCAGGAGGGTTCAGTGCAGCAGGTGAGAGCTCATGTGCAGCAGTAAAGATCATGTGCAGAGCGGAGAGCTCCTGTTGAGCAGGATGGGTTCATGTGCAGCAGGAAGGGTTCCTTGCAGCAGGGGAGGGTTCTGTGCAGCAGGGAAGTTGCTCCTGTTGCAGCAGGAAGGGTTCCTGTGCAGCAGGATGGGTTCCTGTGCAGCAGGGAGGGTTCCTGTGACAGCAGGGAGTGCTCCTGTGCAGCAGGAAGGGTTCTGTGCAGCAGGAAGGAGTTCCTGTGCTGCTGGAAGGGTTCCTGTGCAGCAGGGAGGGTTCCTGTGCAGAAGGGAGAGCTCATTCTGGTGCAGCAGGATGGGTCCTGTTGCGAAGGAGTGCTAATGTGTAGCAGGATGGGTTATGTTGCAGCGGGAGAGTCCTGTGCAGCAGGAGGGTTCCTGTGCAGCAGGAAGTGTTCCTGTGAAGCCGGGGGAGGGTTCATGGTGACAGCAGGGAGAGCTCATGTGCAGCAGGAAGGGTTCTGTGCAGCCAGCGAGAGCTCCTGTGGCATACTGGAAGGGTTCCTGTGCAGCAGGGAGGGTTCCTGTGCAGCAAGGGAGAGAGCTCTGTGCTGAGGAGGCGTTGCTGGGCAGCTGAGAGTTCCCTGTGACAGCTGGAAGGTTCCTGATGCAGCAGGGGAGTGCTGTGCAGGCAGGAAGGATTCTGTGCAGCAGGAGAGCTCCTGTGCATCAGGAAGGGTTCCTGTGCAGCAGAGAGAGAGCGCTGTGCTGCAGGAAGGGTTCCTGTGCAGCAGGAAGGGTTCCTTGCAGCAGAGAAGGGTTCCTGTGCAGCTGGGTGAGAGCTCCTGTGCAGCAAGGAACGGTCCTGTTGCAGCAGGATGGGGTCCTGTGCAGCAGGGCAGGGGTCTGTGCAGCAAGGGAGAGCTCCTGTGCAGCGGAAGGGTGCCTGTGCAGCAGGGGGAGTGCTCCTGTGTTGCAGGAGGGTTTTCCTGTGCAGCAGGGAGAGGTACCTCTGCAGCAGGAAGGGTTTTCTGTGCAGCAGGAATGGGGTCCTGTGCAGCAGGGAGGGTTCCTGTGAAGCAGAGGAAGGGTTTCCTTTTTTTCCTGTGCAGCAGGAGAGAGCTCCTGTGCAGCTAGGAAGGGTTCATGTGCTGGCAGAAGGGTTCCTGTTCAGCTAGGAAGGGTTCCTGTGCAAGAAGGGGAGAGCTCTGTGCAGCAGGAAGGGTTGCTGTGCAGCAGGGAGAGCTCTGTGCAGCAGGAAAGGTTCCTGTGGTGCAGGGAGAGCTCACTGTGCAGCAGGACAGGGGTTCTGTGCAGCAGGGAAGGGTTTGTGCTGCAGGGAGGAGCTCCTGTACAGCAGGAAGGGTTCCTGTGCAGCACAGGGAGCGGTTCCTGTGCCAGCAGGGAGAGCTCCTGTGCAGCTGGATAGGGTACCTGTGCACAGCAGAGTCCTGTGATGCAGGAAGGGTTCCTGTGCAGGCAGGGAGGGTTTTATGTGCAGCAGGGAGGATTCCTGTGGCAGCAGGAGAGAGCTCCTGTGCTGTAGGATGGGTTCCTGTGCATGCAGGGAGAGCTCCTGTGCAGCAGGAAGGGTCATGTTCAGCAGGGGGGTTCCTGTGCAGCAGGGAGGGTTTCATGTGCAGCTGGGAGGGTTGTGTGCAGCAGGAAAAAGGGGGGTTCTTTTGCTGCTGGGTCGGGGTTACTGTGCAGCAGGGGAGGGTTCTGTGCTGCAGGGTGGGTCTTGTGCGCAGGATGGGTCTGTGCAGCAGGAAGGGTTCCTTGCAGCAGGATGGCGTTCGTGCACAACTCCATGGAGGGTCTTGGTGCATGCTAGGAAGGGTTCCTGTGCAGCAGGGAGGATACTGTGCAGCAGGTGAGGGTTCTTGTGCAGCAGGGAGGTTTTCTGTGCCGCAGGGGGGGTTCCTGTGCAGCAGGGAGGGTTCCCGTGCTGGGGTGGGGCAGGGTGGGTACTCTGAAGCTGGACAGCGTTCCTGTGCAGCAGTGAGGGTTCTGTGCAGTAGGGAGGGTTCCTGTGCAGCAGGGAGGGTTCCTGTGGTCTGCAGCAGGGAGGGTTCCTGTGCAGCAGAGAGGGTTTCTGTGCAGCAGGGTAGGGTTCCTGTGCGCAGAGAAGGGATTCTGTGCGCGGGGGGGGAGGGCTCTGTGCAGCAGGGAGAGTTCTTGTGCAGCATGGAGGATTCCTTGTGCAGCAGAGAGAGGGGGTTCCTGTGCAGCAGGGAGGGTTCCTGTGCAGCAGGGCGGGGTCGTGTGCAGCAGGGAGGGTTCGTGTGCAGCAGGGAGGTTCGTGTGAGCAGGGAGGGTTCGTGTGCAGAAGGAGGGTTCGTGTGCAGCTGGGGGGTTCGTGTGCTGCAAGCAGGAGAAGGTTCGTGTGCAGGCAGGAAGGGTTTCATGTGCAAACAGGGAGGGTTACTGTGCTGCAGGAGTGTTTCCTGAGCTGCAGAGAGGGTACTGTGCAGCAGGGAGGGGTTCATGTGAAAGAAGGGAAGGTTCTTGTGCAGAAGCGTGGGTTCCTGTGCAGCAGGGGGGTTCTGTGCAACAGGGATGGTTCCTGTGCGCAGGAAGGCGTTCCTGTGCAGCAGAAAGGGTTCCTGTGCAGCAGGATGGGTTTATGTGCGCAGGACGGGTTTCTGTTGCAGCAGGGAGGGTTCATGTGCAGCAGAGAAGGCGTTCCTGTTCAGCAAGAAGGGTTCCTGTGCTAAGCAGTGAGTGAGGGTTCCTGTGTAGCAAGGAGGGTTCTTGTGCATCACAGGTGGGGTTCCTGTGCAGCAGGGAATCAGGGTGGGTTCTGTGGCAGATGGGAGGGTTCCTGTGCAGCAGGTATGTTTCCTGAGCAGCAGGAAGGGTTCCTGAGCAGCAGGGAGGGTTCCTTTGCATCAGGACGGGTTCCTGTTCTGCAGGGAGGGTTCCTGATGAAGCAGGGTGGGTTCCTGTGCAACAGGGTGGGTTCCTGTGCAGCAGGGAGGGTGTTGTGCAGCTGGGAGGGTTCGGCAGCAGGGAGGGTTCATGTGCAAGCAGTGAGGGTTCATGCGCAGCACGGAGGGTTCCTGTGCAGCAGGGAGGGTCCTGTGAAGCAGGGAGGGTCTCTTGATGCAGCAGGGGGTGTGGTTACTGTGCAGCAGGAGGGTTCATGCGCAGCACGGAGGGTTACTGTGCAACAGGGAGGGTTCCTGAGCAGCACGGAGGGTTACTGTGCAGCAGGGAGGTTACTGCGCAGCAGGGAGGGTTCCTGAGCAGCAGGGAATGGCTCCTGTGCATCATGGAGGGATTCTCCTTGCAGCTGGGAGGGTTCCTGTTTGCAGCTGGGAAGGTTTATGTGCAGCAGGGTTTTTATTGTGCAGCAGGGAGGGTTCCTGTGCTGCAGGAAGGGTTCCTGTGCAGCAGGAAGGGTTCCTGTGCAGCAGGAGGGTTCCTGTAGCTAGAGGTTTTCTTTCTGCAGCCGGAGAGTTTATAATTGATATGTACACAAGGAAAGTATACATAGATACATACCTAAGTGACCGCTTTACGTAGGTTTATGATACAACAGCAACATGTACACATGTAAGTTCCATTGATGTGCCGGTTTTACACTGGCGAAAGTAATAGTAAGTTTCAAGTACACTCCCAATACCATTACAGGCCCCCTGGCTGAGTCTTTTTAATATATTATATATTTTTTTTTTTTTTTTTTTTTCCCCCCCCCCCCCCCTTTTTAGAACCAGACAAGACATATGGGGTCTCCTTTAGACCCAGGAAGTGGCATGTGATGTTGAACGGTTCTCGGCACGATCCTATCGTTTCTACCGTCGGTGATTAGCTGAAAGGTCTTTAGAAGCAAAGTCAGTGTTCTTGTCTTAAGAGTTGTGTAACTAAGCATTGTTCAATTCATTCTGGAGGTGTCCGTCTTGGTATTGAAAATTCAGTGGTGAGAGAAGTGGTTTCCAGGAAAAATTGCGTGATTTAGAGCTTTTCCTTCTTTTCTTTATGGACTGGATGATGAAGGAATCCCTACATGAGACTAAATTCCATAGATTCCTTGTAGAAAGTGACTCCTCCAATATTCCTCAAAAGGATATGATTATTTTTAACATCCGTAACCGCTTAGGGACCAATGAGAGTTTGTTTTGAATCCAGGAGTAACGACATTCAGCCTTTTCTATTGGAAACTATGAAACTTGATTTCACTTACTTCCTTGTCATTGGGTGCCCCGCCAAAGGGCTGTAAAAGTACACCACTTGACACAAAGAAGGCTCACGGCACACCCTAGTCATGAGGGTGTAACGGTACACCACTTTGTCATGAATGGCTCACCGGGAAAGTGGGTCTATGGTGAACTGCGTGAACCCTCTTTACCACCGAGATACGCACGGAGTCCAGGAGAGTATTCGAAAATCGGTTTGTCATTATTTAATCTGGATGACCTATCAGATCACTGCATTTCAGTTACGATGCTTTCTGCTTTCGTGATAGAGTTCCCACACCCTGCTAGTGAATATCCGGGTCTATTGAGGAAATTCTATTTTTATGTTAATTAAGTGTAACAACTTTTGTTTGCGAAAGCAAAATATTATAATAAAAATTTCTTAAACGCAAAATAATATTATGAAAATCTAGTTCAGACATGAATAACACTTGTCTCACAATGTAGTGTGTAAGAAGTATATTAATGGATTTTGTTTGCCAAAATATATTTGATGGGCATTTTTTCTTAAGTTCTTGGGCCCTTTCAGAAATTAAAAACCCCTGATTCATAAACACATGATGGCTTCTTCACATATTTTCTGTAATATATACATCATGGTTTGATGTCTTGTTAATGTGTTCACTAGATTCCTGCGTCCCCAAATTTGTTCTCAAGATCTAGAGCATTTACATTCACTAAGATCTTCAACAATATCTTTAAGTCTTCATTCTCAGTATTACCCAGGAAACCCATATACTAAAAGGCTAAATGTTCTCAGACCTTTTTTTGCGTTTTATGATTTATTAGTTGCTGACATCTGAATTATGTTGTGGTTCAAAATAACTTGGTTATTTGTAAACTTGGCGTGCGTAGGGAATTTTGAATGAAAGTATTAGATTTATTGTCTTCTTCCTCGGATCGAATCTAAATGTCAGATAAATACGTTTTTATCCCTCTCCCTCATAGGTCCGCTTTCGGATCTGGGGAAGACAGTTGAAAGGATCATGATTCTGGGCGTGGCAGTTGCCAACAGTGTTGTTGCTCTCCCGCTATTTCTGTTATTGGCCGGACTAGCCTCAGTCAGTTAGTGGAGGGTGACATCATGTTGTGCTGAGAATCCTGGTATGCTGGCGAAGTGTAGTGTGTGGTTTCAATGAAGCGGCACCTGCAACCGCAGCAGAACGTGGTTTTAGGGGCAAGTTGATGGGTTCTTTTTGTTTTTCTCCTTACCCATCCCCATATCCTTTTAGAAAGATCTGTCAACTTATGTCATGTTCACGCTGTCTCTTCCGGGGCCCCTGATACCTGCAGCACACACTCCTTACCCTGGGCAAACCATACTATCTTCCTCATGGAAGCGGTATCCTTTCGGTTCAACCCTTGTTGACTGAATCCAGTACTGACGTTATCCATGAAACCTTTGATGCCGCTCACCTTCATTAAGGATGTTGAGGCTCCTGGTTTATACACACACGACTCTGAACGTCGGTTTCTGGATGAGTTTTTACTGGTGTCAATAAATTGAAGATTAGTCCAAATGACTTAGACATATCTTTAGTGATTGTGATACTGTATCTGTAATTCCTTTGTCATTCACTTGTGGCGTAACACGTTACCAGTTGAGCAATTCCCCTCACAACGTATTTCTTAGATAGTCATGGACGAACCGGTTGTTCCCTCCAGCTGAAATCATATACAGATAACAGACTCAAGCACTGACAAACATTGTGACAGCTTACCAATATAAAAATGGGACTATGTTGGTTCGCTGTATAATAACCACACATTACACAGAAATCGAGGTTTTGAACTCCAAAGTTTATGGTGTCGGAAAACAGATCCTTCAATGTTATCACAGGAGGGATGTAGTATTTGTTGTACGTCATTAAGCTCAGGACACATTTCCCAAATTCCGCTGTATGACAATGCGCCTGGGTTAACGGTACAAGATATTGCTGTAGTTAAATGGTGCAGAGAATCGACAAGTTGATATATTAGAATATGCTTACAGAACTTGGGTATCTTTACTGGGATGAGGAACAGTTTCGCCACACAGTGGAATTCCTGAGTCCTATATACAAAGAAGAATGTGTAGATCAGAAGTTTGAGATAATAAGTCCCTTAGCCCCCCCGCCCCGCCCCCATGGAATCGATGTAATCAGCCTATCTTGTATAGAATACAGGTATGACTTATTACTATAGTAAGGCGAGGTGAAGCAGTGGTAGGCGATATCACATTGGACAAAATACAATGAGAAAGTAGGTTCATGTCTTAAAGGTATAGAAGAATTTCCCTGTATCAAAAATCCCAAGTCCCAAGAGATGGTCTTGTGGTTATTGTTACAATTGGTTTTTCGTTAAATGATCTTATTTATAGTCATGACCTATTCTACATGTAGGGTTTGTACATTGTGATAACGCCTACGATTGCTTTACTCACCTGTCTACTGTTTACAACGCCTCTTAGGCATTTGCTGTTCTTCTGTTCAAGATGGTGGATAGATTACATCTACTCCAGGCGGTGGACTGATTATCTAGGACTCCACTATTCTTCACCATTCTTCTTTAGTATAGGGGACTGAATGAAAGGCCAGTGTGTGGCGTATTACGTTTAATCATCTCAATAAGATGGCCCAAGTGTTGGGACATGTGTCTAAGTATCAAAGATATTTTTTCCCTCTCTTCGCAGGTGTGGGTCTGTTCTCTTTCTTATTACGCAAATACGACAAAGAATTTCCCTCATTATGACCCGGTTATTCAACTAGCAGTTTGAACTCTAATCTCGAAAGCAGAAGCTCGTAACTGTAAATGCCTGTGTTCTGATGGTTAAATCCATTAAATTATATGACATACTGATTTTCGATTACTCTCTGGATCAGCGGAGCTCGTGTAGAAGTGGGTCACCGCAGTCACCTTGACAACTTCCCGGTGAGCATTCTGTCAAGTGGTGTACAGGGTTAACAGCCCTTTGAATAGGGTGCGTGAGCCTTCTTTGTGTAAAGGGTGTACTTTTACAAGACCTTTGGCGGGGGAAGCCCAATGACAAGGGACAAGTAAGTGAAATCAGTGTCAGAGTTCCAATGAGATAAGCAGATTGGTCGGGTACACTGGATTAATACAATTTCTACATTGGTCATAAGCGGTTTAAGGATGTTAATAAATTAAGTCATATCCTTTTGAGGCATATTGGAGGGAGTCCACTTCTACAAGGATTCTAGGAAATTAGTCAGGTAGGGATTCGTTCATCATCCAGTCAGATATGGAAAATGAAGGAACAGCTCTAAGGAGTCACGCTTTTTTGTTCCTGAAACCAAGTCTCTCACAACTGAAATTTTTCAATACCAGACGGCAACTCCAGATGAATTGAAACAATGCTTAGTTAAACAAACTCTTAAGAAAAGAACACTGACTTTAGCTTTAGTCTTTATGCTAATAAAGTCAGTAGAAACGGATTGAACGCCAGGACTCCGTTCAACATCAATGACACTTTCTGGGTCTAAAGGAGACCTCGTAGGTCTTGTCTGTTCTAAAGGACTCAGCCAGGTTCTTCATTTTCATTGAGTGTACTTGAAAACTTTCTTATTACTTCGCCTGTGTACTCGTACACCCCCTGATTCTTCATGTGTACATGTTGCTGTTGTTCATATAACCTAGTAACGTCATTTGGTATGTAGTCTATGATTACTTTCCTTTGTGTACATTTCAAGTATTGAAATCTCGGCTGCAGAAAGAAAACCTCTAGCTACAGGAACCCTCCTGCTGACACAGGAAACCGTCCTGCTGCACAGGAACACCTTCTGCTGCACAGGAACCCTCATGCTGCACAATAAACCTGCTGCAACAGGAAACCTTCAAATGCGCCAAGGATACCCTCCCAGTGCCAGGAACCTACATGATGCACAGGTGCCCCTTCCTTGACTGCTCAGGATCCCTCCTGCTGCCGCAGTAACTCCCTGATGCACAGTAACCCTCAGTGCTGCTCAGGAACCCTCCCTGTTGCACAGTAACCATCCGTGAATGCGCAGTAAACCCTCACTGCTGGACAGGAACCCCACCTGTGCACAAAGAACCCTCCCTGCCTGCACAGGAACCCTCCCTGCTGCACAGGAACCCTCCGTGTGCGCAGGGAACACTCACTGCTGAACAGGAACCCTCCCTGCTTGCACAGGATCCCTCTGCTGAACAAAGAACCCTCCCTGCTGAACAGGAAACCCTCCCTGTTGCACACGGAACCATCCTGCTTCACAGGAACCCTCTGGCTGAACAGGAACCTCCCCTGAGCAAGGAAACCCCTCCCTGCTGCTCAGGATCCATTCCTGCTGCTCAGGAAACATACCTGCTGCACAGGAACCATCCATGCTGCACAGGAACCCTCCCTGCTGCACAGGAACCTTCCCTGTTGCACAAGAACCCTCCTTGATTACACAGGAACCCTCACTGCTGCACAGGAACAACTCACTTCTTGCTGAACAGAGAATCCATTACTGATGCAATGGATACCCTCACCTCGCTGCACAGTCAACCCGTATGCTGCACAGAACCCTTCCTGCTGCACAGGAAACCTTTCTGCTGAAAAGGGAAACTTCTGCTGCACAGGAACCATCCCGTTGCACAGGAAACCTACCTGCTGCACAGGAACCCTCCCTTCTGCACAGACCTTCCCTGCTGAACACAGGAAACCTCACTGCTGAAACAGGAACACTCTCTGCTGCTCTGGATCTCTTCCTGCTGCACAGGACCCTCCCTGTTGCACAGGGGAACCCTGCCTGCTGCCACAAGAACCCTCCCTGCTGCACACGAACCTCCTGCTGCCACTCGAACCCTCCTGCTGCACACGAACCCTCCTGTGCAACGAACCCTACCCTGCTGCCACAAGACCTCCTGCTGCACACGACCCCTCCCTGCTGCCACAGGAACCCTCCCTGCTGCACAGGAACCTCTCTGCTGCACAGGGAATCCTACATGGCTGCACAAGAACTCTCCTGCTGCACATGGTGCCCCTCCTGCTGCACAGGAAATACTTCATGATGCCACAGGAACCCTAACCTGATGCACCCCAGGCAACCCTCTCGCTGCAAGGAACCCTCCCTGCTGCACACAGGAAACCTACCTGCCTGCAAAGGAACCCTCACACATATGCACTGACCCTACATGCTGACACAGGAACGCTTCCTGCTTCTGAAGAGCCCTCCCTGCTGCACGGGAACCCTCCCTGCTGCACAGGAAACCCTCCATGCTGCACTGGAACCCTCCCTGCCTGCACAAGAACCACTCCATGCTGAACGGAATCCTCCCTGCTGCACAGGAACCCTTCCTGCTGCACAAGAACCCCTCCCTGCTGCACAGGAACCCTACCTGCTGCAGAGGATCACTACTGCTGCACACGGATACCCATCCGCTGCACAAGATCCCCACCCTGTGCACAGGACCCTACCTGCTGCTCAGGAATCCCACCCTGCTGACACAAGAACCCTTCCTGCTGCACAAGGAACCCTCCCGTGCTGCCACAGGACCCCTCCCTGCTGCAAAGGAACCCTCCTGCTGATACAGCGAAAACACTTCTGCTGCCAAGGGCTCTCCCTGCTGCACAGGTACCTTCATTACTGCACAGAGCTCTCCCTGCTGCACAGGAATCCTCACTGCTGCACAGGGAATCCACTCCTGCTGCACAGGAACCCTTCCTGCTGCAAGGAGCTCTGCTGCACAGGTACCTTCCTGTGCACAGGAGCTCTCCCTGCTTGCAAAGGTAACATCCATGATGCACAGAACCCTTCTGCTGTAACTAGGAGATCTCCCTGCTGCACAGGAAACTCTTCCTGCTGACACAGGAACATCCTGCTGAAAAGGAGCTCTCACCTGCTCCACAGGAACCTTTCCTGCTGCACAGGAGCTCTCCCTGCTGCTCAGCACCCTTCCTGCTGCACAGGAGATATCCTGCTGCACAGGAACCTCCTGCTGCACAGGAAACCCGTATGCTGCACAGGAACCTTCATGCTGCACAGGAAGCTCTCACTGCTGAACAGGAACACTTCCTGCTTGCAACAAGGAAACTCCGGCTGCATCTGGAACCCTTCCTGCTGCACAGGAACCCTTCCTGCTGAAGAGGACCTTCTCCTGTGCACAGGAACCCTTCATGCTACACAGGAGCTCTCCCTGCTGCACAGGACACTTCCTGCTGCACAGGATGCTCTCCCTGCTGCAAAGGAACCTCCCTTGCAGAACAGAACCCCTTCTGTGCAAAGGAACCGTTCCTGCTGACACAGGAAGCCTCTCCTGGGCAAAGGAACCTTCTGCTGCACAGGAACACTTCCTGCTGCACAGGAACCACTTCCTGCTGCACAGACGCTATCCACTGCTGCCACAGGAAACCCTTCCTGTTGCAAAAGGAGCTCTCCCATGCTGCACAGGAATCTTCTGCTGCACAGCTCTCCCTGCTTTTTTTTTTGCCCCCACAGGAACCCTTCTGCCTGCACAGGAACTTTCCTGCTGCAAGCTATCCCTTCTGCGAAAAGGAGCTCTCCTTACTGAACAGGAAACCCTCACTGTGCACAGGCAACCTTCCTGCTGCACAGGAGCTCATCGCTGCTGCACTGGAAACTTCCTGCTGCACAGGAGCTCTCCCTGCTGCACACCGTACCCTCCGGCTGAACAGGAACAACTTCCTGATGACAAAGGAACAACCTTCAACTGATGCACAGGAGCTCTCCCTGCTGCACAGGAACCCTTCTGCTTACACAGGAGCTCTCCCTGCGAAACAGGAATCCCTTCCTGGCTGCACAGGTGCTCTCACCTGCTGCACAGCGAACATCCTGACTGCACAGGAACCCTTCTGCTGTTTCTCCCCTCCACAGGAAAACCTTACCTGCTGAACAGTAAACCTTATGCTGAACTGGTGCACTACCCTGATGCACAGGAACCCTCCCTGCTGCACAGGAACCTTCCTGCGCACAGGAACCCTTCCTGCTGAACAGGAGCCTACCTGCGCACTGGTAACCTTACATGCTGCTAAGGAAACCTTCTGCTGCAAGGAACCCTCCTGCTGCTCAGGAGCTCTCCTGCTGCACAGGTTCTTCTCCGCTACGGCTGGCACAGGAGCTCTCCCTGCTGCACAGGGACCTTCTGCTGCACAGGAGCTCTACCTGCTTGCACAAGGAACCCTTCCTGCTGCAAAGGAGCTCTCCCTGCTGAAAAAGGGGAACCCTTACTGCTGCACAGGAGCTTCTTCCTGCTGAAGTAACACCCTTCCTTCTGCACAGGAGCTCTCCCTGCATGACAAGGAATACCTTCCTGCTGCCAACAGATCCCTTACTGCTGTACGGTGCTCTCCTGCTGACCACGGAACCCTTCATGCTGCACAGGAGCTCTCTGGCTGCTCTGGAACACCTTCATGCTGCACAGGAGCTCTACCATGCTGCCACAGGAACTTCTGCTGCACAGGAGCTCTCCTGCTGGCCACAGTAAAACCTTCTGACTGCACAGGAGCTCTCCCTGATGCCAAGGAACCCTTCCTGCTGCACAGGAGCTCTCCTGCCTGCAAAGGAACCCTTCCTGCTGCACAGGAGCTCCCCTGCTGCACTGGAACCCCTTCCTGCCTGCACAGGTGCTCTCACTGCTGCAAGGAACCCTGCCTGCTGCATAGGAGCTCTCCCTGATGCCAGGAACCTTGACTTTGCATCGAAGTTCTTACCTGAAGTAAAATGTTTACGGCGTTTAAACCAAACACTGCGTGAAAGCTGATCTAACAATATTACTGGATGCGAAAATACTTGGAAGATAAAGGTAAAAAAAGATGAGAAATTTACTAAAAGGGAAGTAAAGTATATATTACATTTAGAAAATGTTTTGGAATATAAACATGAACATAGTAACTTAATAATAAATGTTTATTATAATCATTTTAATCAGTATTGGTGCTTAATTATCTGATACAATCTATATTATTTTTTGACATTAAATTTGGAAATTTTTCCAGCAATTGAGCTCAAACATCTACTAGCCATTTTTTTTTTATTCATAGGATATTTAAATTATATATTTTCATATAAAACTATTCTAAAAGGGCTAGTAGATATATTGAGCCCTAATTTTTGGATAAATTTTAACTTTAAGTTAAATAAACATGATAATTAACTTTCTATATTCCCATGAATTACTTTTGAGAAGTTTGCGTGTTACGTATCCCAGAGTTCATAGATGAACAAAGTCTGACGAGTTATGAAACAGGTAATGATCTAAAATCACTCAAAAACTCTTTGATATACCTTTTAAAATACTAGATAGTACCTGTTACAATTCAAAAAAAGTACATTGAATCTTATTCAAACTTCAAATATGTTGGTTCTCCCCTACCATAAAAACTTTCTTGATATAACTTCTCTTACTTAAGAATTTTAGACCAAGTTGAATTTAAAATCCTGATACAGTGAAAAAAATTGGTTAAAAAATTTCTAATGTTATGTTTAATTAATGAGAAGAGATTTTAACCGTCGATTTATTTTCAATAAACGTCGAGAAAGTGATATCGTGCAGAGTCCATGTGGAGAATATTATATTACATTCAATTTCGTATAAAAAATGAATAATTAACTATATGGCTTTAGGATACATTAACTGAATTCATTCAATATTAATATAAATTGAAAGAATTTAGATACACTGGACAAGGTAAAATCTTGTAAATTGGGTTGAATATATGCTGTGTTTGACAGGTCCTTGGACTATTCTACATCATCATGAAAAAGGTCAAGTGTTGTAGTTGACGCGGTTGTAAACATCGTCCTAATAGGCGTTTATGTTAATCTTTTATTTTTTTACATACATTAGGGATATTACGCAAGTGTTAACACACTTCAGAGATCTCCTGACTCGTTCTGGCACTCGGGCTGCGGGTCTGTGTGACTGGATTGAATCAACTAGAGTTGTCTCCGTGCCCTTGTCATTGGGCTGCACGCCATAAGGGCTGTAAAAGGTACCCAATTGACACAAAAGAAGGCTCACGGCACCCTAGTCATAGGGCTGTAACAGGTACACAACTTGACATGAATGATCACGGGAAGTGGTCAAGGTGACTGCGTGACCCATTCTACACACGTGCTCCGCGGAGTTCCAGGATGTTTTTCGAAAATCAAGTTTGTCTTTATTAATGGATGACCTATCTGATCACGGCATTTCATGGTACGAACTTCTGCTTTCGTGATAGAGTTTCAAACTGCTAGTGAAACCGGGTCATATTGAGGAAATGCTTGTTCGTATTGCGGTATAAGAATGAGAACGACCAACACTCCGAAATGAGAAAAAATATCTTTGGATAACTTAGAATCATGTCATCACTTGGGGCATCTTTATTGAGGATGAGGAATCTATTAGCCACACACTGCTGCATCAGTCCATACAAAAGGAAGAATGGTGAAGTATTAGGTGGAGTCCTTGATAATCAGTCCCTCAGGCCTGGAGTCGATGTAATCAATCACCTATCCTTGAACAGAAATACAGCATATGCGCGAATGCTTGTTTACTGTAGACAGGTGAGGTAAAGCCAATCGTGGGTTTAACAAATGGTCAAACCACATGTAGAGTAGGTCATGACTCAAGTTAGATAAGTGAAGAATTCCCTGTATCAAGATCCCAAGGACAATCATATTGGGATCTTGGGATTTGATACAGGGGAATTCTTCACCTTATATAATGATAGTCATGACCTTACTTCTTCATGTGGGTTTGTCCTTTGTGATACGCTACGATTGTTTTCCTCAACCTGTCTAACAGTAGCATGCCAATTCGCGCACTATGCTGTATTTCTGTTTACTAGATTGGTGGATTGATTAAATCGATCCAGCTGAGGGTCTGATTATACTAAGGACTCCTACCTATTCTTCACCATTCTTCTTTTTTGTATAGGACTGATGAAGCCAGTGTTGTGGCGAATTAGTTTCCTCATCTCAATAAAGTTGCCCATGTGTTGGACCATGTGTCTAAGTTATCAAAAGAATTTTTTCCCTCATTTCGAGGTGTGGGTCTGTTCTCATTATTAATACCCGCAATACGACAAGAATTTCCTCAATATGACCCGGTTATTCACTTGCAGTTTGAACTCTATCACGAAACAGAAGTTCGTACCTGATATTGCCAGTGATTGATAGGTCATCTGTTAATAATGACAAACTGATTTTCGAATACTCTGGGAATCGCAGAGCGAGCTCGTGGTAGATGTGGGTAACGCATTAACCTTGACCTACTTTACGGTGATCATTCATGTAAAGTAGGTGTCGTTTTACAGCCCTATGACTAGGTGCGTGAGCCTTCTTTGTGTCTTGTGAGTGTTTCCTTTTTACAGCACTTAGGCGGGGGGCAGCCCAATGACTAAGGGCACGTTGGAAAACTCTAAGTGAGTCATTCCTGTCACTCAGACCTGCAGCCCGAGTGCCAGAACGAGTAGGAGATTCTTGGCATGTGTAGTTAACTCTTGCGTTAATATCCTAATGTATGGAATAATAAAAAGATTAACAAAAAGCCTATTAGGACGAGGTTACAACTCGCCGGTCAACTGACAACACTTGACTTTTCATGATTGATGTAGATAGTCATGGACCTGTCAAACAAAGCTTATATTCACCAAGTTTCATGATTTTACCTTGTCCAGTGTTTCTTAAATTCTTTCAATGAAATTTTTTTGAATGAATTAAGTTTATGTCTATACTAAAGCAATATTTTAATTTCATTTTTAATACGAAATTGAATGTATTATTTTTTCGCCACCATGGACCTGACTCGATATAACTTTCTCGACGTTTTGAAATAAATCGGGAACGTGTTAAAATCTTCTCTCATGAATTAAATGAAACATTTAGAATTTTTTATCCCAATATTTTTTCTCTGTATCAGGGATTTTAAATTCAATTGGTATTAAAATTCTTGTTAGAGAAGGTATATCAAGAAAGTTTTTATGGTAGGGGTGAACCACATATTTAAGTTGATTAAGATTACATTGTACTTTGTTTTGAATTGTAAAAGGTATTTTCTAGTAATTTTAAAAGGTTTATCAAATAAGAGTTTGAGTATTTTAGATCAATTACCTGTTGCATAAATCTTCAAGACTTTGTTTCACTATGAAAACTCTGGGATACTAACACGCAAACTTCTTCAAAAGTATTCATGGGTATATAGAAAGGTTCTATTTATCATGTTGTTTAGTTAACATTAAGTTAAAAATTTATCCAATAATTGGGCTCAATATATCTACTTGCCCTTTAGATTGTTATAGGATAATTTATATGTTAAATTTAATTATGAATTATATTTAAATGGATAGTAGATATGTTGAGGCTCATTGCTGGAAAGATTTTCCAAATTAATGTAAAAAAAACTATAGATTTTTCAGATATAATTAAGCACCATGACTGATTTTAAATGATTCATATACAGTTAGTTATTATGTTACTTGTTCATGTTTATATTTTCCAATAACCATTTTCCAAATGTTATTTTCCTTTTACTTCCCTTTAGTAATATTTTCTCATTATTTTTAACCTTTTATTTCCAGTATTTTCATCCAGTAAGTTATGTGAGATCTGCTTCACCCCCCCACAGTGTTTGTTTTAAATCCCGTTAACATTTTTAATTCAGGTAAGAACTTCGATGCAAATGTTCAAGGTTACTGTGAAGACAGGGGAGAGCTCCTGTGCAGGCAGAAGGGTTCCTGTGCATGCAGGGAGATGCTCACTGTGCTGCAGGAAAGGGCGAGTTCCTGTGCAGCAGGGAGAGCTCATGTTGAAGCAGGAATGGGTTCCTGGCAGACAGGGAGAGCTCCTGTGCAGCAGGAAAGGGGTTTCTGTGCTGCAGGAGAGCTCCTGTGAAGCATGGTAGGGTTCCTGTTGCAGCAGGGTGAGCTCCTGTGCAGCCGGATGGGTTCTGTGCAGCAGGGGAGAGCTCCTGTGCAAGCTGGAATAGGGTTACTGTGCAGCAGGGTGAGCTCCTGTGCCAGCAGGAAGGGTTCCTGTGCAGCAGGGAGAGCTCCTGTACAGCAGAAGGGTTCCGGTGCAGCAGGAAGGGTTCCTGTGCCTGCAGGGATGAGCTCACCTGTGCAGTAGAAGGGTTTATGTGCAGCAGGCAAGAGCTCCTGTGCAGCAGAGGAAAGGGTTCCTGTGCAGCAGCAGGGAGAGCTCTGTGCAGAGGATGGGTTCCTGTGCAGAAGGGAGAGCTCCTGTGCAGCAGGAGGGTTCAGTGCAGCAGGTGAGAGCTCATGTGCAGCAGTAAAGATCATGTGCAGAGCGGAGAGCTCCTGTTGAGCAGGATGGGTTCATGTGCAGCAGGAAGGGTTCCTTGCAGCAGGGGAGGGTTCTGTGCAGCAGGGAAGTTGCTCCTGTTGCAGCAGGAAGGGTTCCTGTGCAGCAGGATGGGTTCCTGTGCAGCAGGGAGGGTTCCTGTGACAGCAGGGAGTGCTCCTGTGCAGCAGGAAGGGTTCTGTGCAGCAGGAAGGAGTTCCTGTGCTGCTGGAAGGGTTCCTGTGCAGCAGGGAGGGTTCCTGTGCAGAAGGGAGAGCTCATTCTGGTGCAGCAGGATGGGTCCTGTTGCGAAGGAGTGCTAATGTGTAGCAGGATGGGTTATGTTGCAGCGGGAGAGTCCTGTGCAGCAGGAGGGTTCCTGTGCAGCAGGAAGTGTTCCTGTGAAGCCGGGGGAGGGTTCATGGTGACAGCAGGGAGAGCTCATGTGCAGCAGGAAGGGTTCTGTGCAGCCAGCGAGAGCTCCTGTGGCATACTGGAAGGGTTCCTGTGCAGCAGGGAGGGTTCCTGTGCAGCAAGGGAGAGAGCTCTGTGCTGAGGAGGCGTTGCTGGGCAGCTGAGAGTTCCCTGTGACAGCTGGAAGGTTCCTGATGCAGCAGGGGAGTGCTGTGCAGGCAGGAAGGATTCTGTGCAGCAGGAGAGCTCCTGTGCATCAGGAAGGGTTCCTGTGCAGCAGAGAGAGAGCGCTGTGCTGCAGGAAGGGTTCCTGTGCAGCAGGAAGGGTTCCTTGCAGCAGAGAAGGGTTCCTGTGCAGCTGGGTGAGAGCTCCTGTGCAGCAAGGAACGGTCCTGTTGCAGCAGGATGGGGTCCTGTGCAGCAGGGCAGGGGTCTGTGCAGCAAGGGAGAGCTCCTGTGCAGCGGAAGGGTGCCTGTGCAGCAGGGGGAGTGCTCCTGTGTTGCAGGAGGGTTTTCCTGTGCAGCAGGGAGAGGTACCTCTGCAGCAGGAAGGGTTTTCTGTGCAGCAGGAATGGGGTCCTGTGCAGCAGGGAGGGTTCCTGTGAAGCAGAGGAAGGGTTTCCTTTTTTTCCTGTGCAGCAGGAGAGAGCTCCTGTGCAGCTAGGAAGGGTTCATGTGCTGGCAGAAGGGTTCCTGTTCAGCTAGGAAGGGTTCCTGTGCAAGAAGGGGAGAGCTCTGTGCAGCAGGAAGGGTTGCTGTGCAGCAGGGAGAGCTCTGTGCAGCAGGAAAGGTTCCTGTGGTGCAGGGAGAGCTCACTGTGCAGCAGGACAGGGGTTCTGTGCAGCAGGGAAGGGTTTGTGCTGCAGGGAGGAGCTCCTGTACAGCAGGAAGGGTTCCTGTGCAGCACAGGGAGCGGTTCCTGTGCCAGCAGGGAGAGCTCCTGTGCAGCTGGATAGGGTACCTGTGCACAGCAGAGTCCTGTGATGCAGGAAGGGTTCCTGTGCAGGCAGGGAGGGTTTTATGTGCAGCAGGGAGGATTCCTGTGGCAGCAGGAGAGAGCTCCTGTGCTGTAGGATGGGTTCCTGTGCATGCAGGGAGAGCTCCTGTGCAGCAGGAAGGGTCATGTTCAGCAGGGGGGTTCCTGTGCAGCAGGGAGGGTTTCATGTGCAGCTGGGAGGGTTGTGTGCAGCAGGAAAAAGGGGGGTTCTTTTGCTGCTGGGTCGGGGTTACTGTGCAGCAGGGGAGGGTTCTGTGCTGCAGGGTGGGTCTTGTGCGCAGGATGGGTCTGTGCAGCAGGAAGGGTTCCTTGCAGCAGGATGGCGTTCGTGCACAACTCCATGGAGGGTCTTGGTGCATGCTAGGAAGGGTTCCTGTGCAGCAGGGAGGATACTGTGCAGCAGGTGAGGGTTCTTGTGCAGCAGGGAGGTTTTCTGTGCCGCAGGGGGGGTTCCTGTGCAGCAGGGAGGGTTCCCGTGCTGGGGTGGGGCAGGGTGGGTACTCTGAAGCTGGACAGCGTTCCTGTGCAGCAGTGAGGGTTCTGTGCAGTAGGGAGGGTTCCTGTGCAGCAGGGAGGGTTCCTGTGGTCTGCAGCAGGGAGGGTTCCTGTGCAGCAGAGAGGGTTTCTGTGCAGCAGGGTAGGGTTCCTGTGCGCAGAGAAGGGATTCTGTGCGCGGGGGGGGAGGGCTCTGTGCAGCAGGGAGAGTTCTTGTGCAGCATGGAGGATTCCTTGTGCAGCAGAGAGAGGGGGTTCCTGTGCAGCAGGGAGGGTTCCTGTGCAGCAGGGCGGGGTCGTGTGCAGCAGGGAGGGTTCGTGTGCAGCAGGGAGGTTCGTGTGAGCAGGGAGGGTTCGTGTGCAGAAGGAGGGTTCGTGTGCAGCTGGGGGGTTCGTGTGCTGCAAGCAGGAGAAGGTTCGTGTGCAGGCAGGAAGGGTTTCATGTGCAAACAGGGAGGGTTACTGTGCTGCAGGAGTGTTTCCTGAGCTGCAGAGAGGGTACTGTGCAGCAGGGAGGGGTTCATGTGAAAGAAGGGAAGGTTCTTGTGCAGAAGCGTGGGTTCCTGTGCAGCAGGGGGGTTCTGTGCAACAGGGATGGTTCCTGTGCGCAGGAAGGCGTTCCTGTGCAGCAGAAAGGGTTCCTGTGCAGCAGGATGGGTTTATGTGCGCAGGACGGGTTTCTGTTGCAGCAGGGAGGGTTCATGTGCAGCAGAGAAGGCGTTCCTGTTCAGCAAGAAGGGTTCCTGTGCTAAGCAGTGAGTGAGGGTTCCTGTGTAGCAAGGAGGGTTCTTGTGCATCACAGGTGGGGTTCCTGTGCAGCAGGGAATCAGGGTGGGTTCTGTGGCAGATGGGAGGGTTCCTGTGCAGCAGGTATGTTTCCTGAGCAGCAGGAAGGGTTCCTGAGCAGCAGGGAGGGTTCCTTTGCATCAGGGAGGGTTCCTGTTCAGCAGGGAGGGTTCCTGTGAAGCAGGGAGGGTTCCTGTGCAACAGGGTGGGTTCCTGTGCAGCAGGGAGGGTGTTGTGCAGCTGGGAGGGTTCGGCAGCAGGGAGGGTTCATGTGCAAGCAGTGAGGGTTCATGCGCAGCACGGAGGGTTCCTGTGCAGCAGGGAGGGTCCTGTGAAGCAGGGAGGGTTCTTGTGCAGCAGGGGGGGTTCCTGTGCAGCAGGGAGGGTTCCTGCGCAGCACGGAGGGTTACTGTGCAACAGGGAGGGTTCCTGAGCAGCACGGAGGGTTACTGTGCAGCAGGGATGTTACTGCGCAGAAGGGAGGGTTCCTGAGCAGCAGGGAATGGCTCCTGTGCATCATGGAGGGATTCTCCTTGCAGCTGGGAGGGTTCCTGTTTGCAGCTGGGAAGGTTTATGTGCAGCAGGGTTTTTATTGTGCAGCAGGGAGGGTTCCTGTGCTGCAGGACGGGTTCCTGTGCAGCAGGAAGGGTTCCTGTGCAGCAGGAGGGTTCCTGTAGCTAGAGGTTTTCTTTCAGCAGCCGGAGAGTTTATAATTGATATGTACACAAGGAAAGTATACATAGATACATACCTAAGTGACCGCTTTACGTAGGTTTATGATACAACAGCAACATGTACACATGTAAGTTCCATTGATGTGCCGGTTTTACACTGGCGAAAGTAATAGTAAGTTTCAAGTACACTCCCAATACCATTACAGGCCCCCTGGCTGAGTCTTTTTAATATATTATATATTTTTTTTTTTTTTTTTTTTTCCCCCCCCCCCCCCCTTTTTAGAACCAGACAAGACATATGGGGTCTCCTTTAGACCCAGGAAGTGGCATGTGATGTTGAACGGTTCTCGGCACGATCCTATCGTTTCTACCGTCGGTGATTAGCTGAAAGGTCTTTAGAAGCAAAGTCAGTGTTCTTGTCTTAAGAGTTGTTTAACTAAGCATTGTTCAATTCATTCTGGAGGTGTCGTCTTGGTATTGAAATTCAGTGGTGAGAGACGTGGTTTCCAGGAACAAAAGCGTGACTCTTAGAGCTGTTCCTTCTTTTCCTTTATCTGACTGGATGATGAACGAATCCCTACCTGACTAATTTTCCTAGATTCCTTGTAGAAGTGACTCCCTCCAATATTCCTCAAAAGGATATGAATTATTTTTAACATCCGTAACCGCTTATGACCAATGAGAAATTGTTTGAATCCAGTGTACCGACATTCTGCCTTATCTCATTGGAACTCTGACACTGATTTCACTTACTTCCCTTGTCATTGGGCTGCCCCCGCCAAAGGGCTGTAAAAGGTACACCACTTGACATGAAGGCTCACGGCAACCCTAGTCATAGGGTGAAAAGGGTTTACACCATTTTGCATGAATGCTCACCGGGAAAGTGGTCAGGTGACTGCGTGACCCTCTAACCACGAGCTCCGCGGAGTCCAGAGAGTATTCGAAAATCAGTTTGTCATTATTAACTGGATGACCTATCAGATCACTGGCATTTCAGGTACGAGCTTCTGCTTTCGTGATAGAGTTCAAACTGCTAGTGAATATCCGGGTCATATTGAGGAAATTCTTGTCGTATTGCGGTATTAAGAATGAGAACAGACCCACACCTCGAAATGAGGAAAAAATATCTTTGATAACTTAGACACATGTCCAACACTTGGGCATCTTTATTGAGGATGAGGAAACTATTCGCCACACACTGGCTTCATCAGTCCTATACTAAAGAAGAATGGTGAAGATTAGGTGGAGTCCTAGATAATCAGTCCCTCAGCCTGGAGTCGATGTAATCAATCCACCAATCTTGAACAGAATACAGCATATGCGCGAAGTGGCTTGTATACTGTAGACAGGTGAGGTAAAGCAATCGTAGGCGATATCACAATGGACAAACCCACATGTAGAAGTAGGTCATGACTATAAGTTAGATAAGTGAAGAATTCCCTGTATCAAGATCCCAAGACATCATCTTGGGATCTTGGGATTTTGATACAGGGAATTCTTCTAACCTGTAGACATGACCTACTTTCTCATGTGTATTTGTCCAATGTGATATCGCCTACCACTGCTCACCTCGCCTGTCTATAGTACATAAGCATATGCTGTATTCTATTCAAGATAGGATGATTACATCGATTCGAGGCTAAGGGACTTATTATCTCAAACTTCTGATCTACACAGTTCTTCTTTGTATAGGACTCAGAAAGCCACTGTGTGGCGAAACGTTTCCTCATCCTCAGTAAAGATACCCAAGTGCTGAACATATGTCTAATTTATCAACTTGTCGATTCTCTGCACCATTTATCTACAGCAATATCTTCGTACCGTTACCAGGACATTGTCGATACAGCGGATGTGGGAAATGTGTGCCTGAGCTGTATGACGTACAACAATATACTACATCCCACTCTTGATAACATGGAAGGATCTGTTTTGGCCGACATCATAAACTTTGGAGTTCAAAAACCTCGATTTCTGTGTAATGGTGTTGGTTATGATTACAGCTGATACCAAGCAGAGTCATTTATGTTGGTATGCTGTCACTAGTGTTTGTCAGTGCCTTGATCTGTTATCTGTATATGTTGTCAGCTGGAGGGAAAAACAGTTTCGTCCATGACTATCTAAGAAATACGTTGTGAGGGGAAGTGATCTACTGGTAACGTGTTACGCAGAATGTGAATGACAAAGGAATGTCAGATTCAGTATCACAATCACTTAAGATATGTCTAAGTCATTTGGACTATGGCTTCAAGTTATTGTCGCCAGTAATACTCAGTCCTGAAACCGACGCAGCGTCGTGGGAGAAACCAGGAGCCTCATCATCTTAGAATGAAGGTGAGCGGCATCAAAGGTTTCAGGGTTAACGCAGGTACTGGAGTCAGTCAACCAGGTGTTGACCGAAAGTGATACCGGCTTCTGAGGAAGATTAGTGGGCGTGCCAGGGTAAGGAGGTGTGTGGCTGCAGGGATCAGGGGCCCCGGAGAGACAGCGGTGAACATGATCATTAATGACAGGATCATTTCTTAAAAGGAGGAAGGGGAAGGGGTAAAGGAGAAAAACAAAAAGAACCCATCAACTTGCCCCTAAAGACCACGTTCCTGCTGCGGTGTGGCAGGTGACGCTTCATGGGAAACCACACACACTACACTTCCCTGCATACCAGATCTACAGCACATCAGGATGTCACCTCAACTGACTGAGCTAGTCTCGGCCAATAACAGATATGGGAGACCAACAACACCTGTTGACTGCCACGCCAGGAATCATATCCCGTTCACTGTCTTCCCCAGATCCGAAAGCGGACTATGAGGAGAGGGAGTAAAAACGTATTTATCTGACATTTAGATTCGATCCGAGGAAGAAGGCAATAAATCTAATACTTTTCATTCAAAATATCCCTACGCACGCCAGGATACAAAGAACAAGTTATATTAGAACCCACCAACGATAGTCAGATGTCAGCAACTAATTAATCAGAAAACGCAAAAAAATGTCTGAGAAGCATTTAGCCTTTAAGGGCAGATTTGGTAGATAAATATTTATGTCACTTTCCTCTGTACGATTTCACTGAAATTTTTACCACAGAATCTAGGCATGTCAGAGGAGACTGTGTATTTTTTTTAATCAAGATCGTTCAATAAATAAAGACATAAAAAATAAAATGTGAGAAATTGTATATTGCAGCACTTAATCCTGCACACTTTAAATATTTCCAGGTGACAACTGTCACCCCCAAGTGAAACTCTGGTATAGACCGTGTAACCAGGCAATCACGACCACCTGAGTCTAGTCCTGGAACGTATTTCTTAATACCCACAAATTTCACATACAATCTATCATGAAGCACATCCACGATATTTCTGAAGTGTTAGATACACTGACAGGCAACATTGGTGCTCATGGGTTTGGTGTATTTAAAGTAGGAATATAGACATACCTGCCAATGCGGTACGAGAGTTGACCCACTAAATGAGCAGTGATCCACAAATACCATGTAAAGGAATAACCAAATATAAATTAATACTGGTTCTTGCTTTAACCCACAAGACCTAAATTCATAATCAATTTACATTTAACAATTGAATTATTTCATACTACACCCGCCTGATAGATCACTTTTTATCACACTGACAATCCAGAGCTTCGTAATTAAGTGTTACGCTGGAAGCTGATTATTATAAAACAAAAGCTAGTGCTAAACCACCTGTGGTCATACATGCGCTGCAGGTTAGAGGTTTGTAGGTCAGTGAAGATGCTTAAAAAAAAGTATAATCGAACGTTGTTAATAAATCTGTTGCTGTCAAAAAATCAAAGAGGAGCTGTGTCAAAGTGCAGCCATCAGCGAGGGAGTGAAGATACAGTACAAGATATAAGAGCGGTGACGACATGGAAGAAAATTTCTGCGTGCTCGCAGAAAGACCGGAACAGTGCCTAAACAGAATATGACAAACTTAAAATGGAACCTAACAATATACGCACGTGATGGAACTAGGCACCTTTCCATAATACCAGATATGAGACAAAGTGTTTCCAATGTGAAGACGAGATAGCGCAGTCCTCCCAACCTCGACAACGATGATAAAATACCAAGGATCCTTGAACTCAGCTTGATAGAGTTATGCATAATAATCAGTTGACCAGCATCATTGCCTAACAGTTTGCGAAGGTGGCTAGAAATTACAATAAAAAATCTGAAAAGAAAATGCCACTATATGAAACTGGAAGCGGATTTCTTCTCGTTTGCTTGGACATCAACATGCCCAATGACCCCAGAAGAAAACGATTCCTTAGTTTTTGCTAGAAATGTGGGGCGGCTCAACCAAAGTTGTATACGAATAACTAGGGGATGACACAATATTTTTTTTTGCTAACTTCAAAGCTACTAAAGAAGTCCTGACTCTACAGAAGATGAGTAGCCGGGAAGAAAACGGGATAATCGTTATGAGAACTGCATACAGTTCAGCTATGAAAATGACGCTCGTATAATAACTGTCCGGGAACACTGCTGCAAACCTGACACTGTTTAGAGGATTTAAGAAACCATCAGTGGTGCACTTCAATGACCCGAGAATGAGACCGACGAAGTGGTTCAAGAAAAGGTTAGCTAGAAGCCAGTGTAGATAATTGCGCTTCTACGCGCAAGCAGAGGGGAAGAACATAATCTAAACGGAACCTCCTAAGTGAAGAGAAAAGTTTAGATGCTAGATGTACATATAAAGAGGCAACTGAAGAGAAATCAAGAGCGAGTGAAGACGAAGAGAAAAAGGGACGTAGTAAACAGAGGCGAAGAAACAAATACTGGACTACAACTGATGTGAGTTACATAGGCTGGAAGGCTGAGACCAAGTTAACCTTCCCTCAATGAGTAGATTCCTTCATCACTCTCTGTAGCCAGAATTTATGCTATAATTTATAAACCATGTTTGTTCATAAAATACCAAATTAAATCGAGGTTCGCTTAAAAACACTAGTTTATTTGATCACTATACTGAGATTATATAAATTCAAGAATGAAAATGTATCCATGGCTTCATAATTTTACTAAATCAACTGATTCACTACAAATTTTAGGAATTACAAAAGTGTAGGAACACCTGCAATATTATATAACAATTCAACTGAAAGAAAAGAGAATTCTGTTCTTCGCCGTTCATCAAAGTCATGTTCTTTTATTAAGCTTCCTAAGCATTCTGAAAGCACCTGTATAATATAAATCAGATAAATTATACATGAAATACACTAACGACGGTGTGGAGTTAGTATCTAGTAAACACAAAAGATACGAGGGCCAAGAATATCAGTCAAAAAATTTAAAAACTGGCAAGAATTATTAACTCAAAAGAAGGCTAAACCAACCATGGTCCATATAGAGCTGCATACTGGGTAATAAGCACTTGCTTTTGCAAAAGTAAAAATAAAACCTTAATTCTGCAAAAAGTGCACCGGTTTTGCTATGGAAAGTGCACAAAACCTGAATAAACACGTAATGGGCAAAATACATCAAATTTTGCTGTGCAGCTCAAACAATTTGATGACAGATAAGACTGCGAAAATACCGTTGACCCTAAACATTCAATTCGTCCTTACATTTTTTTTTTTGGTATTCAATGTGGAGTTGGATCCTCCTTTTGCGGCTAAACATCTCAGATTCGTCCGATAAATTGATTCGTATAGCATTTGAACAGTATTTTGAGACCCCGGCATAACCTTAAGCAAACCGCTGAAAATTTCCATAGACGACGGTGGAGAAATCGGTTCCTGACTGTCAGTTCGAACTGACACCACAGATGCTCGATAACATTTTAATCCGGCGATTTGGAAGCCAACCAAGTGTTTTGCCTTCACTTCCTGTTATTCATCCATTTTGAACAACTCGAGCATTAGTCGCCTGCATGAGGCACAAAAAGGGATCTCAACATATTTAAATTGAAATATGCAGTTATTCGACAGTTTCAGTCGAGCAGGTTGTTGATGTCAATTGTGTCCATCCCCCTGATGCAACGAGCAGAAAACGAGAAACAAGCTACAGTTAAAGGTCAAATAGCAGGACACTAATGAGCTGAAGAATATTTCGTAAATCTGTGGAAGATATGTACCTTGCTACTCCTAAATTTGGAGGAATTAAAGTTTTGTCACTGGCCTAACCTTGATGATATTTAAGACAACTCCAAATAACATACAAGTATTTACACACTTATAGTGAACATCCCCATGTATGACTATGATAAAAATACAACAATCATGGCCAACCGACAGTTGTTCAATTACATTAAAGGAATACAAGCGTTATTAAACGATTAATTTTTAGAGGCTAAAAGGTGCTATCCTAATCTCCTTACGAATTCCTTAGCCTATAAAAGGTATACTACCTCCCTCTAATGCCACACACAACTGTACAAAAAAACACCCAGTACCTACTACTCCTAGAGGAACAGGCACAGGTCAGGTGTAAGGAAACACTACCAAAAGTTTCCACTATGCTGGGTGATTGAGCCATAGATCCCACAGTAAGTCAGCTTAGGGCGCTGTCAACCTTACCCATGTGTGTGTCTAATATTTCAAAAATGAAAAAAAAAATATTGTTGATGTCCTTTACAATGGAGACCCAGCATCATATTTGAATAGTGCTGGTAGTTGAAGTTTTAGTGGTGGTAGTAATTAGTTTGCTATTCTAGCAGTATCACCTGGTTCAGAACAAGGGTTTTGTCCAACTGGAGTCCACCCTAGTTGAGTTGTAAATGTATAAATGAAAACAATGATAGAGAAGCTACATAGCATTACTTTTTTAATTTCATCCCCTACATATATTCCAGAGTTTTGAATCATCGAAGCTCGCCAGATGAATAAACAGCATCCGTATGACGGACACACATGTGTCCTCTTATCAGTTTAAGCTTTCGATTTATGCGAATTACGTTGTCGGCAATCAGCATCAAACCATTTTGGCCACCTATCTTAAATTTAAGGTATTTTGTTACTAACACGGATAAATTTAACTAATTGTATACACAATAACCAATATTATCTCTAAAACTAAACTTTCGTCCATTCTAGCTTTCCAAGGCTGTTAATTTGGCTTTGTTAGATACTAACTTGAAGCATACGTTATTCTGTAAAAATGTGCATGGATAATATACACCCTTATGTACTTTTTCCCCAAAACCCAGCCAAACCTATAATAACCTTGATCAGTCGAAAAATTCTCTGCATTGTTAGGCTGTGTAACATTATGAAAGAATATTAACAAATAATCAGCACTAGGATACCAAATTAACGAGTATGAAAAGTTTGACAGAGCCAACCTAAGTAGAAGACAATACAAAAATAAGAAAGGGTGAAGAGGTTAGTAGAAGGAGACAAAGCCAGTTAAGGTAACATGTTTTTCCTAAAGTTTAGAGCATTTGAACCAATGTAATGAAGAATGAGGGCCATTTACATAGAACCAGAACTCGGCTATGATTGATACTGGAAAAGTTATGATATGCTTCAACAAGTCTAGGAAAAGGTAGACATTTTTGGCAGAGGACCATTATTAGTATAATCAAAGGGAGCGCTAAACCCGTAGATATTATGCAAGCGCCTGTGAGGTGGATGTGGAAGGTATTCAGGTTTAATCAGGTATCTGGAGTAACAGAACCAATTCCATATATCAAGAGCCCCCTCACCAGCATCAAGGACCCTTCCTTTGAGGGGGAACAGAAGGACAAGTTAAACAGTACGATAATGTCTGAACAACAGAAAAACAGCTTGCTAGGGGCGGAAAGGTTTAAAACTTCCTCGAAAAATAAATATAAGATGGTGCAGACCAGATGTGGAAATAACACATACGTACAGTCCAGCACATTTATTATAGTCAAAAATTTTCATCACTCATAGTTAGACGCTTCATATTGACATAAGTGACTTTCATAAATAACACTTGTTGAAGCAATTCCCTAGATAAATAAAATCCTACTAAAAACATAGTTTTCGAGCTTCACTCATCCAGTGCCAAGTGCTCTAGACTTCAAAACCCTAGTTACTTGAGCTGTCCATCCTCTCCTCCATACCTTACTTTCATCACCATTACCTATAGTTTTCATTGCTTTTCCCCACTTATGATTAATTGGTTCCGTCCCTATTCTCACCACACTGGTGAGAATGGTAAGAGCACTGCGTACTTGCTCCAAGGTTCGTAGGTTCGAGTCACCTTCGGCCAGAGAACAGTGATTATATAAATAATAAATATGATATATGTATATATAAATTAATATATATACTAAAATATATATATATATGTATATATATATATATATATATATATATAAGTCGTGCCGAATAGGCCAGAACTTGCGATCTTGGATTCAATAGTACCGCTCATCTTGTCCATATAGGACAAGCGAAAATTTGTGTATTCAAAATTTCGCCCAAAATCATTCTAACCTAACGAAAAAAATATATTTCAAGTGTGAGTTTTAGTATAAAATAACTGTAAACAAATCTAAAATATATTAGTTGGATTAGGCTAAATAAATTGTTCTTGCTATAAATAAGTTTAGGTCAGTTTTCTAAGATTCTTTTGGATCAGAAATTACAAATTTTTACATTACATTAATGAAAAAAAGTATTATCTTTAAACGTATAAGATAAAATTTTATGAAAGGACTTAATTTTTTAAATGATTCTGCTATTGACCAGTTTTAACATATTCAGCAACGATGGTGTCAGTCCATCAATCATGAATAGAATACGGCATATGAGCGGAAGAAGCAGCTATAAACGTAGGCCATTGAGAGGTCATCAGTCGTAGGTGGTGACACCTCACTGCCTACTGTTTATAAGCTGCTTCTCCGCTCAAAAGCCGTTATCTATTCAAGATTGATGAACTGACCACATCGACTCAGTGTTGAGGGACTGTATTACCACATTCTCCTCCTGTTGCTGTCAAAGTTACCCTTTTTAAGGACTGGAAGAAGCCACTGTTTGGCGAAACGTTTCGTCAATAAAAGATACCCAAGAGTTGCACATTTATCCTAATATACAACATGTCCGTGTTCAGTAAACCATTCATCTATAAATAAACTTCACTTTTTATCAATAAAATTAGGAAATCGGGGACACTTAGTTAGTGATTAGAGGGGGAAACTTTGCGTTCAGTAACTATATGAGTGCTGGAGAGTTTTTGACGCCGATCAGAACTTAACTGTAAGGTGGTCAGCTGCATCAGGCATTAAACACTGAAAGACGTTCCCATGGAGAAACTGCTATGGATGTTTTTTTTACTTTAATATTACACGCAATGCAAACTGCGAGATTACTATTTTAACAAAGAACAAGCCACTTTGGGGAAAAAATCTTTAGACTCTAGATCTTACACACTCTCGGGCTTTGTCAGTAGCTAGCAATGTTTGGCAAGAACAGCAACAGATAAGAGGAAATTCTTTGAAGCAAGACAGTTTTTCACAACATACCCTCTGACTTGTACTCAGAAATTCCACTCCTCCTGTTATTATTATTTTTCATAACCTAACGCAGTCCTCCTGACCTGTTGATGCTTGCAACAAGTACATTGTTCGTGACAACGCACGATTGTGTGAAACATCTTGAGCTAAAGACTTCCAACTCCCATGTAATCTTCTTCTGTATTGTATTACAAAAAAAATGATCAACTCAACTCCTAACACACCTGAAATTCACTATCAGTCCGTCGGTGAATTAAGAGGCAACTTTTATGAATGTTTGAAGCTGTTACCTTGAGTGTTTTTTTTGGGGATACTGCATCCCACGGAACAGTCCCGGTGACCATGCTGCCCGGTCCCCCTTACCAGGCCTCGACTATGCCCACAATGTGAATGGATTTCAGCAGGATAAGACAGTGACGACAGCACTTAGCTTAATGTTCCATTACACTACACAAGCCTCGAAATTACAAGCATATTGGATGAGGTTTCGGCATTATGAGCGAAAAACGACAAGTTAGAGTTAAAAAAAAAGGAAAATCACTTAAAATCCCCTTGAGGATACCTAATAATAAGCACTTTTAGGTTATCTTGCGACATCCTACACACAGCAACACTATGTCTACAATTTGTTTTTATCCACATATCATTTAAAACGTTGTGTATTACTTTTCCACACTATATCACTAAACATTTAAAACACGTAATATTACGCACTGTAGCACAGACAGCGGTAAACTACCTCTCCCAACACTAAACTGATCACAGTCGCTGACATGTAAGGTTAAGGCAGAGCGACTAAAACCAGCTTTGTCTCTAAAAACCATGGTCACCTGTCAAGTGTTTTGTCATTTTTTCTTTAACGCGGCTGTTAGTGGTCAAAAGATATATCTGGAACTTATTTGAAGATATTTATTAACATTTCTTTCGTTTATTTATATTACGAATCTTAATCTAAATAACTATAGCTGGATATCAGAAATGCTTCACTGACCAAAGTACCATTTTCACGTCCGTCTCCACTAATGACCCACATTCCCCCCGTGACATAAGATCAAGTGTTGTACCTAACTTATGATAAAGTTTTTTAAGCTCTGCTATATGTCTAAGGGTAGTTTTTCCCTCCCAGAGTAATACATGCTGAGGCTTTTACTTTAATTCCTATTTTAGTGTTTGAATTATTTATGACTGTTAGTAGACAGCTTTCCAAGCAGCCTTTATAACCCTTGTGTAGCTGATGACCGAAACAGTGCATTTTCTTAGTTTATATTTGCTAAGTGTATATTTCAAATATAATTTTATGAATTAAAGTTTTTTTTTGGTCGATAAGTTTTGAATCCCATTAACCAGCCAACTTAATACATGTTTAAGAAAGGAGAGATTGATCACCTCCTACGATGACTGACGGACAGATAACGTCAAAACTGCTTCATCTACTGTTTTTAGTCTTCTAATGAATTCGACCGTAGAAGACTTGTGCAGGGACGTAAAGGAACGGTATAAATGAAATTGTGTTATTATTTCCGTCAGCCACACACGTACACAGACACACACACACACACACACACACACACACACACACACACACACACACCACACACACACAAACACAAACAGGAAGGAAGGAATTATGAATTATGCTAAGGTCATATCAGCCTGCCAAGGAGGACCAAGGAGTGAAAGGGAAGAACAGCTGGTTGCAGATGGAGAGGGTGATAGATCGAATGCTGGGCAAAACCATATGCTATCAAGAACCACTGGAAAAATCAAGGGAGAAACTGACCACATACAGCAGGATCCAAGTCACAGAGGGTGAGCAATGGGAGGAGGAAAAAAAGCAAAATCAGTGTTTATCCATGGGCTTCAAGAGAGAGGAAAGGACACACACTGAAAGGCAGCAGGAAGAAAGAAAGGAGATTGAGAAAATCATCATGGAAATAGGTGAAGAGATGGACGAGATTGTAAATTTCAGGAATAGGGGGTACTCGAAGGGGAGAACCGACCAATCAAGCTGATTCTCAGGACGGAAACAGTGCAGAACAGGATCCTCCAAAAGAAACCACGATTGAAATACTCGGAAGAGTAAAAAGAGGGTGTTTCTAGACAGAGACAGAACAAAATCAGAACGACACCAGCTGAGGGAGAGGACAAAAAAGCGAAAGGAGCTAGGAAAAGAGACAAGGATGGAACCAGCAGAGGTCAGTCAGAGCAGAAAGAACGCAAGGGAAGCACACACACAACTATTCTCAGAACCATACAACCTACACACCATCCCAACACACACGACAGTCCATACCCACAGCCTCCACCCAAACACCGAGCTATAGAATCCCACAGTATGCCACCAGGTCTCCCACCCTCACAGGCCCCCCAAACCACAGTGTTGGAAAGGAAACTGAAGGTATTTGGGACACAAACGCTGATGGAATAACAAATAAGTGGGAGGGGTGGCATGAAGAGTCAAAGAAGCATCACCGGACATCATAGCTCTCACAGAAACCAAGCTTACAGGTATGATAACAGATGCCATCTTTCCAACGGGATACCAAATCCTGAGGAAAGACAGAGGGAACAGGGGGGTGGTGGAGGAGTGGCATTGCTGATCAAAAATCGCTGGAATTTTGATGAGCTGGAGAGAGAGGAGACAGCGGAGAAGAAAGTGATTACATAGCGGGAACGCTTCACTCTGGAGGTCCCAAGGTGGTAATAGCAGTGATGTATAACCCACCGCAGAACAGCAGGAGGCCAAGGCAAGAGTACGACGAGAGCAATAGAGCGATGGTTGACACACTGGCTAGAGTGGCCAGAAGAGCTCATGCATGCAGGGCAAAGCTCCTGATCATGGGTGACTTTAACCACAAGGAGATCGATTGGGAGAACTTGGACCCACATGGGGGCCAAGATACATGGAGGGCTAAGATGATGGACTGCAAACCTCACTCAAGGAAAAAGATCTCAGGGTGAGTATAACACCGAGCACATCTCCTGAGGCGCACATCAATCAGATAACTGTTGCAGTGCACGGGCGTCTGGCAAACCTAAGGATAGCGTTCCGATACCTCAGTAAGGAATCGCTGAAGATTCTGTGCACCATCTACGTCAGGCCCATACTGGAGAATGCAGAGCCAGTTTGGAATCCACACCTGGTCAAACACGTCAAGAAATTAGAGAAGGTGCAAAGGCTTGCAACAAGACTGGTCCCAGAGCTAAGGGGATTGTCCAACGAAGAAAAGTTAAGGGAAATCGGCCTGACGACACTGGAGGACAGGAGGGTCAGGGGAGACATGATAACGACATATAAAATACTGCACGGAATAGACAAGGTGGACAAAGACGGGATGTTCCAGAGATGGGACACAGAAACAAGAGGTCACAATTGGAAGTTGAAGACTCAGATGAATCAGAGGGATGTTAGGAAGTATTTCTTCAGTCATAAAGTAGTAAGACAGTGGAATAGCCTAGAAAGTGACGTAGTGGAGGCGGGAACCATACATAGTTTTAAGACGAGGTTTGATAAAGCTCATGGAGCAGGGAGAGAGAGGACCTAGTAGCAATCAGTGAACAGGCGGGGCCAGGAGCTATGAATCGACCCCTGCAACCACATATAGGTGAGTACAAATAGGTGAGTACACACACACGCACACTCACATACACACACACACACACACACACACACACACACACACACACACACACACACACTAGACAACACAGACTAACACACACACACCACACACCCCACAAGGTAATGTAGTAGACACGAGAGAGAGGTGGGTAGATGGCATTTCTTGGACTAACAAGGCCCATTGACACAGTTCTCACAAGGAATTAGCGCAAAGCTAGAGGATCAGGCACTATAACAGGAAGGGGATGCAATGGCTCAGAGAATATCGGACAGGGTAGGCAACAATGAGCCATGGTCGTGACGAGGTATAGAGGGGGGCTGTGACAAGCGGGGATCAGATGGTGCTACTTTTGGTTTTGAGAATGACATGACGGAAGGGATAGACTCAAAGTGTCCCTGGTTGGCAGATGATGTGAAGTTAAGGAGGAAATTAAATCGGTGAGGATCAGGCCACGACTACAAAGAGACCTGGATGGCTGGAAATCTTGTTCCAGCAACTAGTCTTGAAATTTAACTGTCATGCATATCGGGGAAGGCAAAGATCGCAGAAGAAATAGGCTACGGTGGCCAAAAGCCTGCAAAGGCCTCACAAGGAAAAAAGATCTTGGGGTGAGTATGATACCTAGCACATTGAGGGTACATCAAACCAGATAACTGCTTGCAGCAGATATGGTCGGCTGGCAAACTGTACCTTAGTAAGGATATCGTTGGGAAGACTTTGTACACCGTGTACGTCAGGCCCTTACTGGAATATGCAGCACCAGTTTGAAACCCACACCTGGTCAATCACGTCAAAAAATTAGAGAACGTGCAAAGGTTTGCAACAAGGCTAGTTCCAGAGCTAAGGGTAATGTCCTACGAAGATTGAGGGAAATCGGCCTGACAACACTGGAGGACAGGAGGGTTAGGGGAGGCATGATAACGACATACAAAATACTGCGTGAAATAGACAAGGTGGACAGAGACAGGATACTCCAGAGATGGGACAGAAACAAGGGGTCACAATTGGAAGTTTATGACTCAGATGAGTCAAAGATAAGTTTGGAAGTGTTTCTTTAGTCATAGAGTTGTCAGGAAGTGGAATAGTCTGGCAAGTGACATAGTGAAGACAGGAATCATACATAGTTTTAAGACGAGGTATGATAGAGGTCATGGAGCAGGGAGAGAGAGGACCTAGTAGCGATCAGTGGAGAGGCGGGGCCAGGAGCTATGTATCGACCCCTGCAACAACAAGTAGGTGAGTACAAATAGGTGTGTACACACACACACACACGCGCGCGCACACACACACACACACACACAAACACACACACACACACACACACATTTTCTTGGACTGCAAGAAGGCGTTTGACACAGTTCCACACAAGAGATTGGTGCAAAAACTGGAGGACCAAGCAGGGATATAAAGGGAAGGCACTACAATGGATCAGGGAATACTTGTCAGGAAGACAGCAGCGAGTCATGGTACGTGGCGAGGTGTCAGAGTGGGCACCTGTGACCAGCGGGGTCCCGCAGGGGTCAGTCCTAGGGACCAGTGCTGTTTCTGGTATTTGTGAACGACATGACGGAAGGAATAGACTCTGAGGTGTCCCTGTTTGCAGATGACGTGAGTTGATGAGAAGATACACTCGATCGAAGACCAGGCAGAACTACAAAGGGATTGGACAGGCTGCAGACCTGGTCCAGCAATTGGCTCCTGGAGTTCAATCCACCAAGTGCAAAGTCATGAAGATTGGGGAGGGCAAAGAAGGCCGCAGACGGAGTACAGTCTAGGGGGTCAGAGACTACAAACCTCACTCAAGGAAAAAAATCTTGGGGTGAGTATAACACCAGGCACATCTCTGAAGCGCACATCAACCAAAAAACTGTGGGGACTTTTTGGGCGCCCGGCAAACCCAGAAACAGCAAAATTTGACTTTTTTTAAAAAAGGAACGTTAAAGGGCCCTTTTTCCCGGGTAGTTAGGCCCATATTGGAGTATGCGGCAACCCGTTTGGGGAACCCCCACCTAGCCAAAACACCCGGGAAAAAACTAGAGAAAAAATGCAAAGGTTTTTCAACAAGGGTAGTCCCCGAGCTAAAAAGGTATGTCCAAAGGGGGAGGGGGTTGGGAAATAAAACCCGAGACACTGGAAGGGGCAGGAAAAGATAGGGGGGACATGATTAAAGACATACCCAAAAAAAATGAAAAGGAATTGGGCAAGGTGGACAAAAGGGCAGGATGTTCCGAGATTGGACACAGTTAAAAAGGGGGCAAAAGTTTGGGGGCTGAAGGGCACAGATTTAATTCCCCGGGTGTTAAAGGGTGTATTTCTTAAACCCAGAGTGTCAGTAAGTGGATTTGTTTGGGAAAACGTTTTTGTGGAAAGGGGGATCCATAAATTGCTTTTTTAAGGAAAAGGTATGATAAAGTCACGGCTAAAGGGGGAGTGACCTTTGAGCGATCTTTTTGAAGAGGGGGGCCCGGAGCTCGGACTCGACCCCCCGCAACCTCAACAGGTGGGTACTAGGTGAGGGACACACACACACACAAAAAACTCACCACCCCACCACCTCACACATGCCACCTACACCAGATGTTTATAAAACAACTAGTCCCTGAACTAAGGTGTATGTGCTATGGGGAGAGCATAAGGAAACAACGTGAGGGACACTGGAAAGGAGGACTATATTGTATTATGTGATAAATGGTTTAAAACCGGAAGTTGAAGACTGAGACACTTTTGCAACATATGGGACTCTCTATTGGGGAAAAAACGCTTGCCACAAAATGGCTTCATCAGTCCAATACAAAGCAGAAAGGTGTAACGAGAGGAGGAGTTTTAGGTAATCAGTCCCTCAGCCTGGAGACGATGTGTTTCAGTCGATCAATCTTGTAGAAACTACAGCACAGGGGCGTAGGAGTGGCTTATATACTTTTAGTCAGGAGAGGGCGAAGCAGGAGGAGGCGGGAATCATAGCGGTACCATCCACTAGTCGAAGTGGTGTTGCATACTGGAGTATGCAGAAACCAGTTTGGAACCTACACTTGATGAAGCATGTCAAGAAATTAGAGAAAGTGCAAAGGTTTGTGACAAGGTTAGTTCAAGAGCTAAGAGGAATGTCTTGTGAAGAAAGGTTAAGAGAAATCGGCCCTGCGACACTGGAGGACAGGAGGGTTGGGAAAGACATGATAACAACATACAAATTACTGCGGGGAATGGACAAGGTGGACAGAGACAGAATTTTCCCGGAGAGGGGACCAGAAAAAAGGGGTCCCCAATTGGAAGTTGAAGACTCAGATGAGTAAAAGGGAGTTAGGAAGAAATTTATTCAGTCATAGAGTAGTCAGGAAGTGAGATAGTGGGGGGCTGGAACCATACATAGCTTTAAGACGAGGTATGTAAAGCTCATGGAGCAGAAGAGAGAGAGGGACCTAGTAGCGTTCAGTGATGATTCAGGGCCAGGAAATGAGTATCGAACCCCCGCAACCACAATTGGTGGGTACAATTAGGTGAGCACACGTCGGGGGCAGTTGGTCACAGTGATGCAATTCTATAAAAAGGTGAAAAGAATTCGAAATAAAGATGAAAGACACCCGAATCTGCATGACATCGTCTTCCCTTGCAGACACTGCAAGGCTCCAGGCCCGGGCATCAACCAAATTTTTTCAGTGGGCTTGCACAAAACAATATGAAGTTCAACGATATGAAATTTCAATTACTCCGATATGGTAAACATGGACAGAATTGACACAGACACAGATTCTGCTTTTGACTCTCGCCTCGGCAGGTCATAGCAGCTCTCCTTTTCTTACTCAGTCTCCCTACGATCCCCTTTGGGGAGGGGAAACCTTTACCAGCGTGTCTTTACCTTGACTGCACGATGAGCTACGCAAATGTGTAAAGATCAAGCCAAAAAGTGGTACCGGGTTTATGATTCAACGAAGCTTTTTCAAACTCTTGAACTGTTGTGCAGGGAGCATTGTATGTGAAATTCAACGCTATTCTGTCACTCAAAGAAGCATTCATTGTTGTAAGTCCGATTATGCTGAAGCAGAGAAGTTACTCACTACAGAAGCCCCCACACTCTTACTGCTCAAGGGTTTACTGTTACATCTTTCTCTTGCCCTCAGGGGAAGAAAATCAGTATTCCTGAAAAAAACTGGATAAGATTCTGACTTCCCAACCAATTGCTGAACTTAAGTCATCTATTGAAACTCAAAAAACTTGGGCTACGTTGACAGTTTACCAAAATCCCGAAAAGGGGATGT
>NC_069403.1:111703517-111847564 GCF_026875155.1 Cherax quadricarinatus | reverse complement strand
TAAAGACTTATAGCCACAGAGCAAACTAAATAAAAAGAATCTGGAATATCGTTATTCTATAACCAACAATTTCAACCAGAACAATGGCTTCTATAACATAGCTGAACCACTCGCCAAGAAACTTCTTCATCGCTATCCCACATAAGAACATAGAACACTGCAGAAGGTCTACTCACAACTTGTCCAATATCCCCGCGGAGCTACCCAAGTCTCTATAACCCCACCTGGTAGATCATCAGATGCAGCATTCTCCACCTGACCTCAACATTCTGAACTATAAATACTCCCGTACCTTCCAACCCCAGGTAGATCCGTGTGTGACTTGAAAAAGCCCACTGTGTGGGTGAAACGTTGTCAATAAAGGATCACATTATACTGCATTTGTGTTTATATTTCCATTGTGTTTATATTTCCAAGCTTCGTTAGTAAGGCTTTTAGTAAGGCTTTTAATAGAGTTCCGCACCATAGACTGTTAAAGAAAGTGGCAGCTCATGGCATTTGGGGAAAAGTGCTCTCGTGGATCGAGTCATGGCTCACTGACAGGAAGCAGAGAGTGTCCATAAATGGGGTTAAATCCGAGTGGGGATCTGTAACAAGTGGCGTTCCACAGGGATCAGTCTTGGGCCCGTTGTTGTTTATAATATATATCAATGATCTTGATGAGGGAATTACTAGTGATATGAGCAAATTCGCCGATGACACAAAGATAGGTAGGATAATTGATTTCAAACGTAGATGTTATGGAACTTCAGGAGGATTTAAACAAACTCTATTCTTGGTCAGAAAAGTGGCAGATGCAGTTCAGTGTAGATAAATGCAAGGTTCTGAAGCTTGGGAGTGCCCATAACCCTAGTACTTATAAGTTAAATGATGTAGAACTTAGCCATACAGATTGCGAAAAGGACTTGGGGGTTATGGTGAGCAGCAACCTTAACCAAGACAGCAATGCCTAGCGTACGTAATAAGGCAAATAGATTACTGGGATTTATTATCAAGAAGTGTAAGCGCAGAAGTCCAGAGGCCATACTGCAGCTTTATACATCATTAGTAAGGCCTCACCTAGATTATGCAGCTCAGTTCTGGTCTCCATATTACAGAATGGACATAAATTCGTTAGAAACATTCAGCGTAGGATGACTAATTAATACATAGCATTAGAAATCTTCCTTATGAAGAAAGATTGAAGACTCTTAAGTTACATTCACTTGTTAGACGAAGAATGAGGGGAGACCTGATCGAAGTGTATAAGTGGAAGGTAGGTATTAAAAAAAGGGGATATTAATGGGGGGTTTTTCTGAGGATGTCTCTCAAAAAGAGAACTCCCCATTTAAATGGTTTTAAAAATTAGAAAAAGTTTAGATTTAGAAAGGACTTTGGAAAAAGTATTTTTTTGGAAAATAGGGGTGTTGTAAAGAAAAAGGACACAAGTGCAATAAGGGAAACATTATTGGGGCAACGTTTCGCTCTCCAGGAGCTTTATCGCTTGTATAAAGCTCCTGGGAGGGAAAACTTTGCCACAAAAATATGTCAAAATTATTTGCCCTTGTGTCCTTTTATTTACATATTGTGGGTTTAATTTCCAAATTTTTTACAAATAGGGTAGTTGTGAGGGGAAAACAGTCTCCCTAGTTGGGTTTTTGGGACGTTGGGATTTGGGTAGTTTAAAATTTTTAGGGGGGGAAAAATTATATGGGGTGAGGGGGTTGGTTTTGAGTGGGATTGAAATTGAGTGGATAGATTTACAGAGTTTTATTTTTTGGGGTGCATTAAAAATTGGGGTTTGGGGGCCCAAAGGGTTTTGGGTTAGTGGGTGAATTGAAAAGGGGACTTCCCTAGTTGGGCCAAAAGGCCCTGCGGTGTTCCCCCTTTCTTATTTTTCTTATGAAAATAACGGTTCCATGTTTGGCTTGATTTTTTTACACTATTTGGAGTTTTCGTGAAAAGTAAGGTAAACCCCCAAACCTGGAAAGGGTTTCCCCCTCCCCAAAGGGGATCTTTAGGGAAGGCGGTAAGGGGGAAGTGCTTGATCCCGAGGCGGGGGAGCCCAAAAGGGGAATCTGTGTCTGTGTCAATTTGCCCATGTTTACCAATCGGAGTAATTGAAATTTCATACTTTTGAACTTCATTTTGGGTTTTTGTGAGCCCACTGAAGTTTTGGGTTTGGTTTGTCCCCCTGGAGCCTTGCATTGTCTAAAAGGGAAAGGACGTTTGCCCAAGCAGTTTCGGGGTTTTTTCTTTCTTTGTTTCGAATTTTTTTCACCTTTTTTTTAAATTGCTCACTTTGCCCAACGTCCCGACGTGTACTCCCAATTGTACCCCCCTTTAAAATTGGGGTTTTGCGGGGGTCGATACCCCAGCTTTGGCCCCCTGAATCATCCCCTAAACGCTACTGGGGTCCTCTTTTTTCCTGCTCCATGAGCTTTATCAAAACCTGTTTTAAAAAGTATGTATGGTTCTGCCTCCACTATTCACTTCCTGACTACCAGGACTGAATAAATACTTCCTAACTCCCTTTGACTCATTGAGTCTTCAACTTCCAATTTTGGGCCCCCGGGTTTTTGTTCCCTCCCGGAACATTTTTGTCTCTGTCCACCTTGTCTATTCCCGGGATTAATTTTTAGGTTTTTTATCATGTCCCTTTCCCAACCCTCCCGTCCTCCAGGTCGTCAGGCCGGGTTTCCCAACCCTTTTTTCACAGGGGCATTCCTTTTGTTCTAGAAAATAAAATTGTCCAAACCCTTTTCACTTTTTAAATTTTTTGACATGTTCAAACAAATGTTTGGTTCCAAAAAATGGTGGGTGCCATAATCCCGTTTTGCAACACCCCTTCGACTAGTGGGGTGGTACCGCTTGTCCCGCCTCCCCCTTTCTTGCCTCTCCCGCCCACGTATAAAGCCACTCCTACGGGCCCCCGTGCTGTAGTTTCTACAAGATTGAATTTGACTGAACAAAATTTTGTCTCCAGGCTGAGGGACTGATTACCTCAAAAAATCCCCCTCTCGTTACACCTTTCTGCTTTGTTTTTGGGACGGGTGAAAACCCTTGTGTGGGGGAAAGGGGTTTTCCCCAACAGAGAGTTTCCCTATTTTTGCCAAAAAAAGGGTTAGTCTTAAATTTGGGGTTTTAAAAACCCTTTATCACATAATACCCAAAATTTTGTCCCCTTCCCGTGTCGTCACGTTGTTTCCCTTTTGCTCTCCCCATAGCCCCAAAACACCCTAGTTTCAGGGGCTAAATTTTTTACCAAAAATCTGTGTGTAGGTGTGGGTGTGTGAGGTGTGTGTGTGTGTGTGTGTGTGTGTGTTTGTTTTGGGGGCGGTTTTTTGGGGGTGTGTATGTGGGGTGTACACACCTATTTGTATCAACCCACTTGTTGTTTTCAGGGGGCGATACATACTCCCCCTTCTCCACTGATCGCTACTAGGTCCTCTCTCTCCCTGCTCCATGACCTCTATCATACCTCGTCTTAAAACTATGTATGATTCCTGCCTTCACTATGTCACTTGCCAGACTATTCCACTTCCTGACAACTCTATGACTAAAGAAACACTTCCAAACTTATCTTTGACTCATCTGAGTCATAAACTTTCAATTGTGACCCCTTGTTTCTGTCCCATCTCTGGAGCATCCTGTCTGTCCACCTTGTCTATTTCACGCAGTATTTTGTATGTCGTTATCATGCCTCCCCTAACCCTCCTGTTCTCCAGTGTCGTCAGGCCGATTTCCCTCAGTCTTCGTAGGACATTCCCCTTAGCTCTGGAACTAGCCTTGTTGCAAACCTTTGCACGTTCTCTAATTTTTTGACGTGATTGACCAGGTGCGGGTTTCAAACTGGTGCTGCATACTCCAGTAAGGGCCTAACGTACACGGTGTACAGAGTCTTCAACGATTCCTTACTGAGGTATCAGGTTTGCCAGGCGACCATATGCTGCAGCAGTTATCTGGTTGATGTGAGCCTCAGATGTGCTAGGTATTATACTCCCCAAGATCCTTTTCCTTTAGTGAGGCTTGCAGGCTTTGGCCACCTAGCCTATATTCTGTCTGCGATCTTCTTTGCTCTTCCCCGATATGCATGACAGTTAAATTCAAGGAGCTAGTTGCTGGACAAGATTTTCAGCCAGTCCAGGTCTCTTTGTAGTCGTGCCTGATCCTCATCCGATTTAATTTTCCTCATTAACTTCACATCATCTGCCAACAGGGACACTTTTGAGTCTATCCCTTCCGTCATGTCATTCTCATAAACCAAAAGTAGCACCCATCTGGATCCCCGCTTGTCACAGGCCCCCACTCTGATACCTCGTCACGTACCATGGCTCATTGTTGCCTCCCTGTCAGATATTCTCTGATCCATTGCAGTGCCCTTCCTGTTATATGTGCCTGATCCTCTAGCTTTTGCACTAATCTCTTGTGAGGAACTGTATCGAAGGCCTTGCAGTCCAAGAAAATGCAATCTACCCACCTCTCTCTCGTGTCCTACTTCCATTACCTTGTGTGTGTGTGTGTGTGTGTGTGTGTGTGTGTGTGTGTGTGTGTGTGGGTGTGTGTGTGTGGTGTGGATGTGAGTGTGCGTGAGTGTGTACTCACCTATTTGTACTCACCTATATGTGATTGCAAGGGTCGATTCATAGCTCCTGGCCCCGCCTCTTCACTGATTGCTACTTGGTCCTCTCTCTCCCTGCTCCATGAGCTTTATCAAACCTCGTCTTAAAACTATGTATGGTTCCCGCCTCCACTACTTCACTTTCTAGGCTATTCCACTGTCTTACTACTTTATAACTGAAGAAATACTTCCTAACATCCCTCTGATTCATCTGAGTCTTCAACTTCCAATTGTGGCCTCTTTTTTCTGTGTCCCATCTCTGGAACATCCTGTCTTTGTCCACCTTGTCTATTCCGCGCAGTATTTTATATGTCGTTATCGTGTCTCCCCTGACCCTCCTGTCCTCCAGTGTCGTCAGGCCGATTTCCCTTAACCTTTCTTCGTAGGACAATCCCCTTAGCTCTGGGACTAGTCTTGTTGCAAGCCTTTGCACCTTCTCTAATTTCTTGACGTGTTTGACCAGGTGTGGATTCCAAACTGGTTCTGCATTCTCCAGTATGGGCCTGACGTAGATAGTGCACAGAATCTTCAGCGATTCCTTACTGAGGTATCGGAACGCTATCCTTAGGTTTGCCAGACGCCCGTGCACTGCAACAGTTATCTGATTGATGTGCGCCTCAGGAGATGTGCTCGGTGTTATACTCACCCTGAGATCTTTTTCCTTGAGTGAGGTTTGCAGTCTTTGGCCACCTAGACTATATTGTGTCTGCGGCCTCTTTGTTCCCAATCTTCGACGGGGGGGGGGGGGGGGGTTTTGGGGGGGGGGGGATTAGTTTGATTCTCCCAGAACTTCCATCATCTCAAACAGGACACTTCTTTCTATCCCTTCCATAGTCATTCACATACCAAAAGCAGCACAGGCCTTGGACTGACCCCTTTTGGAACCCCGTTTGTCACGGGCGCCCACTCTGAACCTCGCACTCCTGACTCGTTGTTGCCTCCCTTTTGATCCATTGCAATACCTTTCCTTTAGTGTGCCTGACCCTCTAGCTTTTTGCAGTAACCCCTTGTGAGGAACTTTTGTCGAAGGCCTTCTTGCAGTCCAAAAAATGAAAGTCTATCCACCCTTCCTCTTTCTTACTTCTGTCACCTTGTCAAAAAAATTTAGTGGGTTTTGTGACACGGGTTTTTTTCTTCCCTGAAACCGTGCGGGTTGTCGATTATCACTTGTTTTTTTCCAGGTGCTCCCCACTCTCCTCCTATACTCCATTTTTTTTTCAAACCATACACTTAGTGCACAGGTCTTAGTTTAATGCCTCATGGCTGTCCCCTTTTTTTAAAAATTAGGACTACTTTTGCCAATTTTTAAGGGTATTTTTAAACTTTGTTTTGCACACACAACATCCTCTCCCTCCAAGGACCCACGGAGATGTTGTCTTTTCCCCCACCGTTTTTGAGGTGCAGTTCACATAGCGCGTCTTCACCTCCTCATTGGTTTTTGACCTCACCCAACCTTGTTGGTGTACCTCTCTTTCTGATTTCCGAATCCTACCTTTTTTCACAGTAAATACTTCTTTAAATCTCGTGTTGGCTCCCCACATACCTCTGGGTCGTTTTTTGGGGAAAACTCATCCAACCCCTTCCTCATCGATTACCTGGCCCTTTGACGTTGTTTTCCTCCTGATTGGCTATACAACAGCTTGGGGTCAGATTTGACTTTCAAAGCTATGTCTTTTTCATATTGTCGCGACCTCCCTTTTTACTGTGCATATTCTTTCGGCCCTTTACTCTTTATTTTCCGATTCTTTGTTTTCTGTACCTTTCCTTCTCTAGTTAATCTATTTTTTTGCCTCCCTACCCTTTGGATGAATCAAGGACTCGTTCGGTCTTCCCATTATTTCTGTTTCCCACAAGCAAACCCCTCCTCTCCTCCTTGACTTTTGTTTCACACAGTCCTTTTTTCTTGTACGTTTTCCTGTCATTCCCTCTCCCACCGAATATCTTTGGAAAAAATTCCTCATCCTAGTAGTCCCCCCTTTTGTAGTTTTGTTTTTTCCCATCCTATTCCTGCACTCTCTCCATTTTTTGGCTCAACTAGAGTCAAAGCACGAACCACATGATCACTACCCCTAGGGGCCTTTCATACAGATATCCCGATGTTTTGAACTACCAAGGGAATCAAGGTCCTCTTGCTGATCATCCTCACCTCCCCTTCTGGTAGTGCCCCCTCAAACATTTGTGCATGAGTTTTCCAGTACCACACCCATCATCTTGGCCCCCCATTTTTTCGGACCCTAAGGGGCTCCGGGTTTTTCCCCGTCAATCCCTTGTGATTGAAATCACCCAAACTAGTAATTTTTGCCTCCCCCATGTGAGCTCTTCTGGCCACCTGGGGCTAGGTGTCGCCCATTGCTCTTTTGCCCGTCGTATTCTTCTCTTGCCTTTTGCTTCTATGGGGGGTTGTACATTACGAAATTATCACCTTAGTCCTCAGGTGGATTGTTCCTACTAGTATCCTTTTCCCCCTCCATCCATTCCTTCCATTTTCTCAAAACCCCACGGGTTTTTTAATGAGCATGCAACTCCTCCTCCCCCCCCTCCCTCTGTCTTTCCTGAGGATTTGATATCCAGGTGGAAAGATTGAATCTTTTCATCCTGGGTGTGTGTGTTACTCACCTATTTTACTCACCTATTGTGGCTGCGGGGGTCGAGTCTTACTCCTGCCCCGCCTCTTACCGGGCTAGGGGGCCCCCTCTCCTCCCCGCTCCAGGTTTTTATCATACCTCGCTTAAAACTATTAGGGTTTTTCCTGCCCCCACACACATTTTCTGGGGCTATTCCACTCCCTGACAACTCTATGACTGAAGAAATACTTCCAAAATTTCCCCTTCCTCTCGGTGTTGTTGTGTGTGTGTGGGGGTTGTGTTGTTTTGTGTGTGTGTTGGTTACGTGTGTGACTGAGGGAAAGAAAAAAACCACTTTCATTTATACCTTTACTTTACGTCCCTGCACAAGTCTTCTAGGGGTCAAATTTCTTTAGAAGACTAAAAACATAATGAACAGTTTTGACGTTATCTGTCCGTCATTCATCGTAGGAGGGATCAATCTCTCCTTTTTTAAAAAACAGTATTAAGGGGAGGGGTTAAGGGGATTAAAAAACTTATCGCCCAAAAAAAATAATTTTAAAATTCATAAAATTATTTTGAAATATAACTTAGAAATAAAAACAAGAAAATGCACGTTTCGGTCATCAGCTAAAAACAAGGATTAAAAGGGCTCTTGGAAAGCTGTCTACAAACATCAAAAATAATTAAAAACACTAAATGGGGAATTAAAGAATCCTCAGCATGTAATACCGGGGAAAATACAACCCTTTAACATAGGGCCAAAACAAAACACTTTATCAGAAGTTAGGTACAACACTTTCTTATTCACACTGAATGTGGCCTTTTGTGGAGAGGGGACTGAAAATGGTACTTGGTCAGGAACATTTTTGATATCCAGCTATGTTATTTTAATTAAGATTTGTAATAAAATAAACAAAGAAATGTTAATAAATATCTTCAAATAAGTTTCCCGATATATCTCTTTACCACTAAAACCCCCCGTTTAAAAAAATATGAAAAACACTTTACGGGGAACCTTGGTTTTTTAAGACAAAGCTGGGGTTTAGTCGCTCTGCCCCAACCTTACATACAGCGAAATGTGATCATTAGTGTTGGGTGAGGTAGTGACCGCATGTCGTGCTACAAGGCGTAATATTACGTTTAAAATGTTTGGATATAGTGTAAAAGTAATACACAACGTGTTACTGATATGTGGGTAAAATCAAATTGTAGACTAGTGTGAGGTGTAGGATGTCACAAGAAACCTTACAGTGCTTATTTAAAAAGGTATCCCAGAGGGATTTTAAGTGTTTTTTATTTTTTTTTTTTAAATCTAACTTGTCGTTTTTTTTTGCTCATAATGCAGAAACCTCATCCCAAAATTTCTTTTTAATTTTCGAGGGTTTTGAGGGAATGGAACATTAAGCAATGCAAAGTCGTCACTGTCCCTTAACCTCTAAACCACTTTAAAGGGCATAGTTCGAGGCCGGCACAGACCGGGCGAGGCCTGGTCACAACTGTGCCGTGGGGGGGAGTTCCCCAAAAACAACCCAGGGACACACTTCAAACAAAACATAAAAGTTCCTCTTAATTCACCGACACTGAGTGAAATTCAGGTGTTGGGGTAGAGTTGACATTTTTTATTAATACAATACAGAAAACTCAGGAGTTGGAAGCCCCTTTAGCTCAAGATGTTTCCCCACCTCCGTGCGTTGTCACAAAAAATGTATTTTTGCAAAACACAACAGGAGGACAGCGCTTTTGTTTTAAAATAATAAAACAGGGGGAGGAATTCTCTGAGCAAGACGAAGGTATGTGTGAAACCGTCTTGCTTCAAGAATTTTCCCTCTTATCTGTTGCTGTCTTGCAACATTGCATGCCCCTGACAACGCCCGAATGTGAAAGATCTAGAGCTAAAGATTTTTCACCCCAAGTGGCTTGTTCATTGTTAAAATAGCTAATCGCGTTGCATTGCGTGTAATATAAATAAAAAAAAAAAACATTAGCATTTTCCTCTTGGGAACGTCTTTTATTTTTTAATGCCTGATGCAGCTGACCCCTTCAAAGTACGTTCTGATCGACTCAAAATCTCAGCACTCAGTGTTTACTGACGCAAAGTTTTCCCCCCTAATTCACTAACAAAGGGCCCGTTTCCTAATTTTTTATTGAGTAAAAAAAGAATTTATTTATAAAATGGTTTACAGAACCCACATGTTAAAATTAAAACATTTCAACTCTTGGGGACTTTATTTAGGAAACTTTCGCCACACAGTGGGTTCATCATCCATACAAAAGGAGAAATTGAAGCAACAGGAGGGGAATGAGGTAATCAGTCCCCAACCTTGAGTCGATGTGGTCGTCCCCCAATCTTTAATAAAACGGCATAGAGCGGGGAAAACAGTTAAAACCCTAGGGTGGGGAGGGACACCCCCACCCAAATGCTGGGCCCCCTCCCTGCCTACGGTTTAAAGCTGCTTTGCCCCTCATAGCCCTATTCTATTCAAGATTGTGGACGACCACATCGTGCCAAATGAAAACTGGTCAAATACAAGAACTCATTTAAAAAATTTAAATCCTTTTTAAAATTTTCTCTTAAAGTTTTAAAAAATATTTTTTTTTTATTAATGTAAATGTAAAAATTTTTAATTTTTCTCCAAAAGAATCTTTGAAAACTTTCCTAAACCTATTAAAGCAAGAAAAATTTTTTTTTAGCCTAATCCAAAAAAAATATTTTTGATTTGTTTACAGTAATTTTAAAACTAAACCTCACCTGAAATATTTTTTTCGTTAGTTCAGAATGATTTTGGCAAATTATTGCTACACAAAATTTTTTCTTGTCCTAAATTTTGGGAAGATGAGCAGTGCTATTAAACCCAAAATCGCAAGTTTTTGCCCATTCGGGACGACATATATATATTAAAAATATATAATATATTTAAGCCTTTTTATCCACTTCTCCGAGGCTAGGCCCACAATTTTCACCAGAGGGGACCCCCCTCATATATATATAATATATATATTATATATATAATAATAATATATATATATATATAAATTTTATATATAACACTATCTCTGGCCGAAGGAGACTCGAACCCACAACCTTTGGGGCAAGGTACGCAGTGCCTACCATTCTCACCATGTGGTGAGAATAGGACGGAACCAATCTAAGCGAAAATGGGAAAAAATAAAATAAGGAAAGGTGAAGAAGTAAGGAAAAGGGGGAGATGAAGGACGCTCAAGTCACTAGTTTTTGAAGTCTAAGCACTTGGGACTGTAGAGTGAAGGCCGGGCTAAAAATTCATATTAGGAATGTTATGTATAAGGAATGCTTTAAAAAAGAGGGATTAGAAAATCACTTATGAAATGAAGCGCTCAACCAGAGTGAAAAATTTTTCCTATAAAAAAGCCTGACTGACATGTGTTTTTTCCAAAACCCAAATAATTTATTTTCGAAATTTTAACCTTACCGCCCCAGCAAGCTGTTTTCTGTTTTAGACTTAACTTCCTGTTTACTGGTCCTCTGTTCCCCCTCAAAAAAGGGGCCTTGATGATGGTGAGGGGGTCTTGATCTATGGAATTGGATCTGTACTCCAGATCCCTGAATTAAACCTGAATACTTTCCACATCCCCCCACAGGCGCTGCATAATCCTACGGGTTTAGCGCTTCCCCTTTGATTATACTAATAATGGTCCTCTGCCAAAACTGTCTACCTTTCTAGCCTTGTTGAAGCATCACATAACATTCCAGTCATGAATCTTAGCCGAGTTCTGGTTCTCTGTAAATGCCCTCCATTCTCATTACATTGTCAAATGCTGTTTAATCATCTGGCGAGCTTCGATGATTCAAAACTCTGAATATAAGTAGGGGGGAAATTAAAAAGTAAATGCTATGTAGCTTCTCTCATCATTGTATCATTATACATTTACACTCAACTATGGTGGACTCCAGTTGACAAACCCCTTGTTCTGAACCAGGTGATACTGCAGAGAACTAGCAAATATTACTACCACCACTACAACTATAACTACAAGCACTATTCAATATGATGTGGTCTCCATTGTAAAGGACATCAACAATATTTTTTTTTCATTTTGAAATATTAGACACACACATGGGTCAGTTGACAGCGCCCTCAGCTGACATACTGTGGGATCCGTGGCTCAATCCCCAGCAAAAGTGGAAACTTTTGAAGTGTTTCCTTACACCGCTGTCCTGTTTCCTCTGGGAGTACGGGGAACCTGGGTGTTTTTGACAGTTTGTGAGTGGCATCTCGAGGGAGGTAGTAGTAAAACCCTTTTAAATAGGACTGGAATTCGAAAGGAGATTAGGATAGCACCTTTTAGCCTCTAAAATTAATCAGTTTAAAATAAACGCTGTATTCCTTTGATGTAATTGAACAACTGTGGCTTGGCAATGATTGTGCGAATTTTATCATAGTCATGCAAGATGTTCACACTAAGTGTGAACATCTTGTATGTTATTTGAGATGTCTAAAATATCATCAATGTTAGCCAGTGACAAACTTAATTCCTCCAAATTTAGAGTAGCAAGGTACATATTTCCACCAGATTTACGAAATATTATCAGCTCATTAAGCGTCCCTGCATTTGACCTTAAACGTAGTAGTCTCTCGTTTTCTGCTCGTGCATGGGGGGGATGGACAGAATAACATCAACACCTGCTGACTGAACTGTCGAATAACTGAATATTCAATTTAAATATGTTGCAGATCCCTTTTTGTTCCATCATGCAAGGCGATAATGCTCGAGTTGTTCAAAATTGGCATGAATAACATGAAAGTGAAGGCAAAACACTTGGATTGGCTTCCACAATCGCCGGATTAAAATGTTATCGAGCATCTGTGGTGTCAGTTCGAACTGCCAGTCAGGAACCGATTTCCTCCACCGTCGTCTTTGGAAATTTCAGCAGGTTTTGCTTAAGTTATGACTCAAAATACTGTTCAAATGCTATACGAATCAATTTATCGACGAATTGAGATGTTTTAGCCGCAAAAGGAGGTCCAACTCCACATTGAAACCAAAAAAAAAATGTAAGACGAATTGAATGTTTAGGTCCAACGGATTTCGCCAGTTTTTTTCTACTGTCATAAATGTTGACTGCACAGCAAAATTGTGTATTTTGCCAACGTATTTATCAGGTTTTGTGCACTTTTTGCCATAGCAAAACCGGTGCACTTTTGCAGAATAAGTTTTATTTTTACTTTTGCAAAGCAAGTGCTTATTACCAGTATGCAGCGCTATATGACCCTGGTAGGTTTAGTCCTTTTTGAGTGTAATAATTATTGCCAGTTTTTAACATTTTTGACTGCTCTTCTTGGCCCTCTTATCTTTTTGTTTTATAGATACTAACTCCACACCGTCGTAGTGTATTCTAATGTTTATCTGATTTATATTATACGTTGCTTCCAGAATGCTTCTGAAGATTAATAAAGAAAATGACTTAGATGAACGCGAAGACAGAATTCCCTTTTCTACAGTTGTAATTGTTATATAATTGCAGTGTTCTATACACTTTGTAATTACCTAAAATTTGTAGTGAATAGTTGATTAGGTAAATTACTGAAAGCCATGGTACATTTTCATTCTTGAATTATATAATCTCAGTAAGTGATCAAATAAACTAGTGAGCGAACCTCGATTTCATTTGGTATTTATGAAAAACATGGTTTTATAAATTATAGCATAAATTCTGGCTACAGGAAGTGATGAAGGAATTACTATTGCAGGGAAGGTTAAACCTGGTCTCAGCCTCCAGCAATAGTAACTCACATCAGTAGAAGTCCATTATTTGTTTCTCTCCTCTGTTTACTCCGTCCCTATTCTCTTCGTCTTCACTCGCTCTTGATTTCTCTTCAGTTGCCTCCTTTATATGTACATCTAGCATCTAACTTTTCTCTTCCCTTAGGAGGTTCCGTATAGTTCATGTTCTTCCCCACTGCCTTGCGCGAGAGCGCAATTACCTACACTGGCTTCTAGCTAACCTTTTCTTGAACCACTTCCGGTCTCATTCTCGGGTCATTGCAGTGCACACTGATGGTTCTAAATCCTCTAACAGTGTCAGGTTTGCAGCAGTTTCCCGACAGTATTAATACGAGGTCATTTTCATAGCTTAACTGTATGCAGTTCTCATAACGATTATCCGTATTGCTTCCAGGCCTACCTCATCTTCTGTAGAAGTCACGGACTTCTTTAGTGCTTTGAAAGCTATCAAAAAAAATAATGTGTCATCCCCTAGTTCTTCGTATACAACTTTGGTTGCGCCGCATTTCTAGCAAAAACAAAGGAATCGTTTTTCTACTGGGTCCTTGGCATGTTGATGTCCAAGGCAACGAGCAAGCAAACTCCGCTTCCAGTTTCATATAGTGGCATTTCATTCTCAGATTATTTTATTGTAATTTCTAGCCACCTTCGCAACTGTTGGCAATAATGCTGGTCAACTGATTCATAAGCAATAACTCTAATCAAGCTGATTCAGATCCTGGTATTCTTATCATCTATGTCGAGGTTGGGAGACTGCGCTATCTCGTCTTCACACTGGGAACACATGTCTCACTCATCGGTATCTCATGGAAAGGTGCCAAGTTCCACCGTGTGTATATTGTTAGGTTCCATTTTCAGTTTGTCATATTCTGTTTGACTGTCCAGTCTATCAGCGAGCACGCAGAATTTATCTTCCATGTCACCGCTCTATATCTTGTACTGTATCTTCACTCCTCGCTGATGGCTCCACTTTGATACAGGCTCCCTCTTTGATTTTTTTGACAGCAACAGATTTATTACACAACGTTCGATTATACTTTTTTAAGCATCTTCATTGACCTTACAACCTCTACCCTGCAGCGCTGTATGACCCAGGTGGTTTAGCACTAAGTTTTGATTATAATAATCAGTGTACGAATGGTATATAATACCGACAAGATGAGATTAAGACACATGTGCAACATCTGGGTATCTTTATTGTAGACGTTTCGCCATCCAGTGGCTTTATCAATACAAATTCTAGGACATAACTTGAAGACAGTAGAACTATGTACAGAAGATGAGGTAATCAGTCCCTCAACCTAGGAGTAGGTGCGAAGAGCACCGTAGTCGTGGAGATTCTGAAGCAGAAGAAAGGATCCTGGCGTTTATATAGTAACGTCAGGTGTAGCAGACGAGGGCATATTCACTGGTAGGCGGGATTCCTCAGTGGAAGTAGATCCTTCCCATCACTTTGGGAAGAACCTACTTCCACTGGGAATCCCGCCTACCAGTGAATATGCCCTCGTCTGCTACACCTGACGTTACTATATAAGCGCCAGGGTCCTTTCTTCTGCTTCAGAATCTCCACGACTATGGTGCTCTTCGCACCTACTCCTCGGTTGAGGGACTGATTACCTCATCTTCTGTACATAGTTCTACTGTCTTCAAGTTATGTCCTAGAATTTGTATTGATAAAGCCACTGGATGGCGAAACGTCTACAATAAAGATACCCAGATGTTGCACATGTGTCTTAATCTCGCCTCATAATAATCAGCTTCCAGCGACACTTAATTACGAAGCTCTGGTTGCTCCAGTGTCATAAAGTGATCCTATCCAGGCGGGTGTCGTGTGAAATAATTCAATAGTTAATGTAAATTGATTATGATATTTAGGTCTTGATAGTAAAGCAAGATTATTAATATATATTTGTTTTCCTTTACAGGTAAGTGTGGATCACTGCTCATCGTGGGACAACTCTCGTACCGCATGGCAGGTATGTCTATATTCCTACTTTAAATACACCAAACCAATGAGCACAATGTTGCTGTCAGTTGTATCAACACTTCAGAAATATCGTTTATGTTGCTTCTGATAGTTTGTAATGTGAAACTTGTGGGAAATACAGTACGTTCCAGACTAGCTCAGGTGATCGTGATTGCCTGGTTCCCACGAGTCTATACCAGAGTTCACTAGGGTGTGACAGTAGTCACCTGGATATATTTAAAGTGTGTAGGATTAAGACCACCAATAAGCTGACCCTTGTCATTTTCAGTAACTATAGTAAATTCACAGTCTTATATGCAGAGAACAACGCAAACCTGTATATCAGAGTTAGTGATAATTAATTCAGTGTTGAACCTTACAGTTTTATCCTAAAAAGGTAATCTGTAATTGCCAGGAGAAATGTTATTTTTTTTTTTTCATTATTTTGAGATTGTCATTATCATAGTATTTAGTCTGGCACGAATCTGGCACTGTTGTGGCGGGAAGAAAACTGAGACATTTTTGACCTAAGGTGAAAATATCGAACATTGTATTTTATAAACATGACTTGTTTAGATTTAATAATTTAAGCGATCACTTAGAACAGTGTAGCAATAAGCAATGAATTTGTGTATTTGCTGTCTATTTGGTGGGGTGAGTGGAAATGTTATCTAAAAACCTTAGCTGACGTATTTGCGGGAAAATATTATTTTCTGTGATTATTTTATTCGTAAAGGATTTTGGCTTGACGGCTATTGACTGCGGCTTTTATAGTCTAAAATCTAAATACTGAATAGTCATTTAAATTCTTTATGCACAAATAAAAGCATGTATAGGTATGTTTTGCAATGGAAACTCAGTTACATTTCATCTACACTGAAAGCAATGTTGATAAGTTTAAAAAAAATTCTCGATTTTTAATTATATATTTCTCGTTAAGTGAAAATGTCTATAGCCGCAGAAGTTATCAATTAATCTAAATTACCTTCATACTTAATGAAGTTGTGGAATTTCGTGTTGATGGGAAGTAACGTTACTTCAGTACTTGAAGTTTTCGTAAAGATTGTAAACATTTAGAGAATTGTATGTTTTTTTTAATAAAGCAAGAAAGAACATAGTTTTATAGCATGCACAAACACCAATGATAAACCAGTGTACCAGAAATAATAATAGAAATAATTACCACAGGATTTTTTTTCCCCAGCATCTTGATCCATCCTAAAGATAGAAGAGGCCTAATTTCAGTGTTAATTCCTCACATTTTCCCCTGGTTTTTAATCTTTACGGAACATGTAGGAATGAGAAAGAATACACCGGCATGCTCCATTTATTTTTTATCGTAGCTGTTTTGCGTACGTTATACGCATTGGTCGAATGTGGAGATAGATGGGTTGGGTACGAGGAACATGTGGTTTGAGAAATATATGTAGTGATGTCCATGTGAAAGCTAATCTACTGGAGCTTCCTTCATGGGCAACCAATGATGCACAATATCCACACCTTGATGAACTGGACGAGCTTTCACCACATGAATGTATTTGTGGAAACATTTGGCTTGCGCAGCAGCATCAGAGAGAGAGGTCTGTTTTCAGCCTTTAAGATATTTTGAGGTTTTCAGTCCCTAATACTGTATATATCAACAGATCAATGTAAAGCAGAGGCAAGAGCTACTTGTAAATTATAATGTTCACTATAATTTTGTTGTGGTAACTGTTTCTCTTTGCCCTTCAAGGAATGTTCCTTGATGCTATCGAGGGACTCTTGATCTAGGGAATTGGATATGTTCTCCAGTTCCTTGAATTAAACCTGAATACCTTCCACATCCCCCACAGGCTCTGTATAATCATACGGGTTTAGCGCTTCCTCCTTGATTATAATAATAATAATAATAATAATAATCTTCCTCTTTGTTAGTAATTAAAAATACTTCTATTTTTCTGATTAAAATAAGTGCAACAACTTTTTTTTTGCGAAAGCCAAATATTAATTATAATAAAAATTTCTTAAACGCAAAATACATATTATGAAAATCTTGATCAGCCATGAAAAACATTGTCTCACACTGTAGGTGCTACGAAGAATAATAATGGATTTTGTTTGCCAAAATATAATTGATGGGCATTTTCTCTTAAGTTTTTTGGCCCTTACAGAATTAAACCCCAGATTCATAACACATGATGGCTTCATCACATATTTTCTGATATATCTACATCATGGTTTGAATGTCTTGATAAAAGTGTTCACTAGATTCCTGCGTCTCCCAAATTTGTTCTCAAGATCTAGAACAAATACCATTCACTCAGATCTTCAACACTATCTTTTAAGTTCTCATTCTCAGTATTACCCAGGAAACCCATATACTAAAAGGCTAAATGCTTCTCAGACATTTTTTTACGTTTTCTGATTAATTAGTTGCTGACATCTGACTATGTTGTGGTTCAAAATAACTTCGTATCTTTGTAACTTGGCGCTGCGTAGGGAATTTTGAATGAAAGTATTAGATTTATTGTCTTCTTCCTCGGATCGAATCTAAATGTCAGATAAATACGTTTTTACTCCCTCTCCTCATAGTCCGCTTTCGGATCTGGGGAAGACAGTGAACGGGATATGATTCCTGGCGTGGCAGTCAACAGGTGTTGTTGGTCTCATATATCTGTTATTGGCCGAGACTAGCTCAGTCAGTTGAGGAGGTGACATCCTGATGTGCTGAGAATCCTGGTATGCAGGGAAGTGTAGTGTGTGGTTTCCATGAAGCGTCACCTGCCACACCGCAGCAGAACGTGGTTTTAGGGGCAAGTTGATGGGTTCTTTTTGTTTTTCCTCCTTACCCCCTCCCCCTCTCCTTTTAAGAAAGATCTGTCGATTAATGTCATGTTCACGCTGTCTCTTCCGGGGCCCCTGATCCCTGCAGCACACACTCCTTACCCTGGCACGCCCACTAATCTTCCTCAGAAGCCGGTATCACTTTCGGTCAACACCTGGTTGACTGACTCCAGTACCTGCGTTAACCCTGAAACCTTTGATGCCTCTCACCTTCATTCTAAGATGATGAGGCTCCTGGTTTCTCCCACGACGCTGCGTCGGTTTCAGGACTGAGTATTACTGGGGACAATAACTTGAAGCCATAGTCCAAATGACTTAGACATATCTTAAGTGATTGTGATACTGAATCTGACATTCCTTTGTCATTCACATTCTGCGTAATACGTTACCAGCAGATCACTTCCCCTTACAACGTATTTCTTAGATAGTCATGGACGAAACTGTTTTTCCCTCCAGCTGACAACATATACAGATAACAGATCAAGGCACTGACAAACACTAGTGACAGCATACCAACATAACTGACTCTGCTTGATATCAGCTGTAATCATAACCAACACCATTACACAGAAATCGAGGTTTTTGAACTCCAAAGTTTATAATGTCGGCCAAAACAGATCCTTCCATGTTATCAAGAGTGGGATGTAGTATATTGTTGTACGTCATACAGCTCAGGCACACATTTCTCACATCCGCTGTATCGACAATGTCCTGGTAACGGTATGAAGATATTGCTGTAGATAAATGGTGCAGAGAATCGACAAGTTGATAAATTAGACATATGTTCAGCACTTGGGTATCTTTACTGAGGATGAGGAAACGTTTCGCCACACAGTGGCTTTCTGAGTCCTATACAAAGAAGAACTGTGTAGATCAGAAGGTTGAGATTATAAGTCCCTTAGCCTCGAATCGATGTAATCATCCTATCTTGAATAGAATACAGCATATGCTTATGTACTATAGACAGGCGAGGTGAAGCAGTGGTAGGCGATATCACATTGGACAAATACACATGAGAAAGTAGGTCATGTCTACAGGTTAGATAAGTGAAGAATTCCCTGTATCAAAATCCCAAGATCCCAAGATGATGTCTTGGGATCTTGATACAGGGAATTCTTCACTTATCTAACTTATAGTCATGACCTACTTCTACATGTGGGTTTGTCCATTGTGATATCGCCTACGATTGCTTTACCTCACCTGTCTACAGTATACAAGCCACTTCGCGCATATGCTGTATTCTGTCAAGATTGGTGGATTGATTACATCGACTCCAGGCTGAGGGACTGATTATCTCGGACTCCACCTGATCTTCACCATTCTTCTTTTGTATAGGACTGATGAAGCCAGTGTGTGGTGAATAGTTTCCTCATCCTCAATAAAGATGCCCAAGTGTTGGACATGTGTCTAAGTTATCAAAGATATTTTTTCCTCATTTCGAGGTGTGGGTCTGTTCTCATTCTTAATACCGCAATACGACAAGAATTTCCTCAATATGACCCGGATATTCACTAGCAGTTTGAACTCTATCACGAAAGCAGAAGCTCGTACCTGAAATGCCAGTGATCTGATAGGTCATCCAGTTAATAATGACAAACTGATTTTCGAATACTCTCTGGACTCCGCGGAGCTCGTGGTAGAAGTGGGTCACGCAGTCACCTTGACCACTTTCCCGGTGAGCATTCATGTCAAGTGGTGTACCGTTTACAGCCCTATGACTAGGGTGCCGTGAGCCGTCTTTGTGTCAAGTGGTGTACTTTTTACAGCCCTTTGGCGGAGGCAGCCCAACGACAAGGGAAGTAAGTGAAATCAGTTTCAGAGTTCCAATGAGAATAGGCAGAATGTCGGTACACTGGATTCAAACAATTTCTCATTGGTCATAAGCGGTTACGGATGTTAAAAATAATTCATATCCTTTTGAGGAATATTGGAGGGAGTCACTTCTACAAGGAATCTAGGAAAATTAGTCAGGTAGGGATTCGTTCATCATCCAGTCAGATAGAGGAAAAGAAGGAACAGCTCTAAGAGTCACGCTTTTGTTCCTGGAAACCACGTCTCTCACCACTGGATATTCAATACCAAGACGACACCTCCAGAATGAATTGAACAATGCTTAGTTAAACAACTCTAAAGACAAGAACACTGACTGTGCTTTCGTCTTTCTGCTAATAACGACGGTAGAAACGGATTGATCGCCAGGAACGAGCGGTGTTCCACAGGGGACAGTGTTGGGCCCCCTGCTGTTCACAATATACATAAACGACATAGATGAGGGCATAAAGAGCGACATCAGCAAGTTTGCCGATGACACCAAAATAGGCCATCGAATTCATTCTGACGAGGACATTAGTGCACTCCAGGAAGATTTGAGTAGACTGATGCAGTGGTCGGAGAGGTGGCAGATGCAGTTTAATATAGACAAATGCAAAGTTCTAAATGTTGGACAGGACAATAACCATGCCACATGTAAACTAAATAATGTAGATCTTAATATTACGGATTGCGAAAAAAATTTAGGAGTTCTGGTTAGCAGTAATCTGAAACCAAGACAACAGTGCATAAGTGTTCGCAATAAAGCTAATAGAATCCTTGGCTTTATATCATTCATTCTGACGAGGACATTAGAGCACTCCAGGAAGATTTGAGTAGACTGATGCAGTGGTCGGAGAGGTGGCAGATGCAGTTTAATATAGACAAATGCAAAGTTCTAAATGTTGGACAGGACAATAACCATGCCACATGTAAACTAAATAATGTAGATCTTAATATTACGGATTGCGAAAAAAATTTAGGAGTTCTGGTTAGCAGTAATCTGAAACCAAGACAACAGTGCATAAGTGTTCGCAATAAAGCTAATAGAATCCTTGGCTTTATATCAAGAAGCATAAATAATAGGAGTCCTCAGGTTGTTCTTCAACTCTATACATCCTTGGTTAGGCCTCATTTAGATTATGCTGCACAGTTTTGGTCACCGTATTACAGAATGGATATAAATGCTCTGGAAAATGTACAAAGGAGGATGACAAAGTTGATCCCATGTATCAGAAACCTTCCCTATGAGGATAGACTAAGGGCGCTGAATCTTCACTCTCTAGAAAGACGTAGAATTAGGGGGGATATGATTGAGGTGTATAAATGGAAGACAAGAATAAATAAAGGGGATGTAAATATTGTGCTGAAAATATCTAGCCTAGACAGGACTCGCAGCAATGGTTTTAAGTTAGAAAAATTCAGATTCAGGAAGGATATAGGAAAGAACTGGTTTGGTAATAGAGTTGTGGATGAGTGGAACAAACTCTCAAGTACAGTTATATAGGCCCGAACGTTGTGTAGCTTTAAAAATAGGTTGGATAATTACATGAGTGGGTGTGGGTGGGTGTGAGTTGGACCTGATTAGCTTGTGCTACCAGGACGGTTGCCGTGTTCCTCCCTTAAGTCAAGGTGACCTGACCTGACTAGGTTGGGTGCATTGGCTTAAGCCGGTAGGAGACTTGGACCTGCCTCGCATAGGCCAGTAGGCCTGCTGCAGTGTTCCTTCGTTCTTATGTTCTTAACATCACTTGCCACTTCCTGAGTCTAAAGGAGACCTCCAGTAGGTCTTGTCTGGTCTTAAGACCCAGCCAGGCGCTTTCATTTTCATTGAGTGTACTTGAAACTTACTTATTATTTCGCCGGTGTACTCGGCACATCAATGCAACTTACATGTGTACATGTTGCTGTTGTACATATAACCTACGTAAACGTCACTTAGGTATATAGTCTATGTATACTTTCCTTGTGTACATATCAATTATGAACTCTCCGGCTGCAGAAAGAAAACCTCTAGCTACAGGAACCCTCCTGCTGCACAGGAACCCTTCCTGCTGCACAGGAACCCTCCCTGCTGCACAGGAACCCTCCTTGCTGCACAAGAACCCTCCCTGCTGTACAGGAACCCTCCCTGCTGCACAGGAACCCTCCCTGTTGCACAAGAACCCTCCTTGCTGCACAGGAACCCTCACTGCTGCACAGGAACCCTTCTTGCTGAACAGGAACCCTTCCTGCTGCACAGGAACCATCCCTGCTGCACAGCAACCCTTCCTGCTGCACAGGAACCCTCCCTTCTGCACAAGAACCCTCCCTGTTGCACAAGAACCCTCCTTGCTGCACAGGAACCCTTTCTGCTGCACAGGAACCCTTCCTGCTGCACAGGAACCATCCCTGCTGCACAGGAAAACTCCCTGCTGCACAGAAACCCTCCCTTCTGCACAAGAACCCTCCCTGTTGCACAAGAACCCTCCTTGCTGCACAGGAACCCTCCCTGCTGCACAGGAACCCTTCTTGCTGAACAAGAACCCTTCCTGCTGCACAGGAACCCTTCCTGCTGCACAGGAACCCTTCCTGCTGCACAGGAACCATCCCTGCTGCACAGGAACCCTCCCTGCTGCACAGGAACCCTCCCTTCTGCACAAGAACCCTCCCTGCTGCACAGGAACACTCCCTGCTGCACAGGAACCCTCCCTGCTGCACAGGAACTCTTCCTGATGCACAGGAACCCTCCCTGCTGCACAGGAACCCTGCCTGCTGCACACGAACTCTTCCTGCTGCACACGAGCCCTCCCTGCTGCACACGAACCCTCCCTGCTGCACACGAACCCTCCCTGCTGCACACGAACCCTGCCTGCTGCACACGAACCCTCCCTGCTGCACACGAACCCTCCCTGCTGCACAAGAACCCTCTCTGCTGCACAGGAATCCTCCCTGCTGCACAAGAACTCTTCCTGCTGCACAAGAGCCCTCCCTGCTGCACAGGAACCCTTCCTGCTGCACAGGAACCCTTCCTGCTGCACAGGAACCTTCCCTGCTGCACAGAAACCCTCCCTGTTGCACAGGAACCCTCCCTGCTGCACAGGACCCCTCCTTGCTGCACAGGAATCCACCCTGCTGCACAAGAACCTTCCCTGCTGCACAAGAACCCTCCCTGCTGCACAGGAACCCTTCCTGCTGCCCAGGAACCCTTCTGCTGCACAGGAACCCTCCCTGCTGCACAGGAACCCTCCCTGCTGCACAGGAACCCTTCCTGCTGCCCAGGAACCCTCCCTGCTGTATAAGAACCTTCCCTGCTGCACAGGAATCCTCCTTGCTGCACAGGAACCCTTTCTGCTGCCCAGGAACCCTCCCTGCTGTATAAGAACCCTCCCTGCTGTATAAGAACCCTCCCTGCTGCACGGGAACCCTCCCTGCTGCACGGGAACCCTCCCTGCTGCACGGGAACCCTCCCTGCTGCACAGGAACCCTCCCTGCTGCACAGGAACCCTTCCTGCTGCACAGGAGCTCTCCCTGCTGCACAGGAACCCTTCCTGCTGCAGAGGAGCTCTCCCTGCTGCACAGGAACCCTTCCTGCTGCAGAGGAGCTCTCCCTGCTGCACAGGAACCCTTCCTGCTGCACAGGAGCTCTCCCTGCTGCACAGGAACCTTGACATTTGCACCAAAGTTCTTATCTGAAGTAAAATGATTAACGGGTTTAAACAAACACTGCGTGAAGCTGATCTAACAATCTTACTGCATGAAAATACCTGGGAAGATAAAGGTAAAAATAATGAGAAATTTACTAAAGGGCAGTAAAAGTATATATTACATTTGGAAAATGTTTGGAAATATATACATGAACAAGTAACATAATAACTAACTGTATTATAATCATTTAAATCAGTCATGGTGCTTAATTTATCTGATAAATCTATATTATTTTGACATTAAAGTTGGAAATTTTTCCAGCAATTGAGCCCAACATATCTCCTAGCCATTTAGATAATTCATAGGAAATTTAACATATAAATTATCCTATAAACTATCTAAAGGGCTAGTAGATATATTGAGCCCAATTATTGGATAAATTTTTAACTTTAATATTAAAAACAACATGATAATTAAACTTTCTATATTCCCATGAATACTTTTGAGAACTTTGCGTGTTAGTATCCCAGAGTTCATAGATGAACAAGTCTTGAAGATTTATGAAACAGGTAATGATCTAAAATACTCAAAATACTTATTTGATAAACCTTTTAAAATTACTAGAAATACCTTTTACAATTAAAAAAAAGTACAATGAATCTTATTCAACTTAAAATATGTTGGTTCTCCCCTACCATAAAAACTTTCTTGATATACCTTCTCTACTTAAGAATTTTAATACCAAGTTGAATTTAAAAATCCTGATACAGTAAAAAAAAAAATGGATAAAATATTCTAATGTTCTGTTTATTCATGAGAGAGATTTTAACCGTCCAATTTATTTTCAAAACGTCGAGAAAGTTATATCGAGCAGGTCCATGGTGGAGAAAAATATAATAGAATCAATTTCGTATAAAAAATGAAATTAAAATATTGCTTTTGGATTACATAAACTGAATTCATCCAAAATTAATATAAATTGGAAAGATTTTAAGATACATTGGACAAGGTAAAATCTTGAAACTTGGGTTGAATATAAGCTGTGTTTGACAGGTCCTTGACTATCTACATCATCATGAAAAGGTCAAGTGTTGTCAGTTGACCGCGAGTTGTAACCTCGTCCTAATAGGCGTTTCTGTTAATCTTTTATTTTTCCATACGTTAGGATATTACGCAAGTGCTAACACACTTCCAGAGAATCTCCTGACTCGTTCTGGCACTCGGGCTGCGGTCTGAGTGACAGGAATGACTCAACTAGAGTTGTCACCGTGCCCTTGTCGTTGGGCTGCCCTCGCCAAAGGGCTGTAAAAGGTACACCACTTGACACAAAGACGGCTCACGGCACCCTAGTCATAGGGCTGTAAACGGTACACCACTTGACATGAATGCTCACCGGGAAAGTGGTCAAGGTGACTGCGTGACCCACTTCTACCACGAGCTCCGCGGAGTCCAGAGAGTATTCGAAAATCAGTTTGTCATTATTAACTGGATGACCTATCAGATCACTGGCATTTCAGGTACGAGCTTCTGCTTTCGTGATAGAGTTCAAACTGCTAGTGAATATCCGGGTCATATTGAGGAAATTCTTGTCGTATTGCGGTATTAAGTTGAAGTCCCCCAGGAGCAAGATGTTGGGTGCAGGAGCTGGAAGATTTTCCAGACAGTGGTCAATTTTTAACAGCTGTTCCTGGAATTGCTGGGATGTTGCATCCGGAGGCTTGTAGACTACCACAATGACTAGGTTTTGGTTCTCGACCTTTACTGCTAAAACTTCCACTACATCATTTGAGGCATTAAGCAGTTCTGTGCAAACAAGTGACTCTGCAATGTACAGGCCAAGCCCCCCCTTTTGCCTGTTCACTCTGTCACATCTGTATAGGTTGTAACCTGGATCCATATTTCGTTGTCCAAGTGATCCTTTATGTGGGTCTCAGTGAAAGCCGCGAACATTGCCTTTGCCTCTGCAAGCATTCCACGGATGAAAGGTATTTTGTTGTTTGTTGCTGGCTTTAGACCCTGTATATTTGCAAAGAAGAATGTTTTCGGACTGGTGGTATTGTTGGTACTGGGGGGGATTTTTTTTCCGGCATTAGTATCTGTATCTGTTGGTTTGGAGTGGAGGCCATCGACTGTGGTTCCACTCCAGGAATGACTGGATTTGGTGTACGATTTCTGCCATTTCCTGCCAGTTTTTTTTTCCTTCCTGGCACTAAAAAACCTCTCCCTCTTGAGTGGCTGTGGCTACCCAGGTTTTCCCATGGCCTGGATGTTTTGTATCTTTTTGTCCCCTTTAGATGGTGTGCCTGGCAATTTAAGTTATAGCACAGTCTTTCCTGTACTGAAGAGGTACACATTTCAGGGTGAAAAAGCTTACAGGAAGGAGTTTGCATTTTTCCTGTTGTCATATGGGCATGGCATTTTGTAGGGTGGTCATAGTTGCATGTCCCATCTGTTTTTCCAGATTTCCCATGCCAGCAGATACCAAGTGCATAGTATGTGCACAGGCTTGGTTTCCGCTTGCCTTGGGTTTCTGTGACTGTATTCCCTGTTGGTGCATGTTTCCCTGTCTTACTTCTATCCTCCCTAGCACCAACAATGGAGCTCCCACCAGTTGTTTTTGGTAATTTATCCTCACTATTGCTATTGGAGTCCTCTTGTTTGCTATTTCCTGCGGTATTTCTAGTTTGCAATATTGGTTTTATCTTATCTTTGACTACACTTGTTTCCCTACTATGGCTCCTGTCCCCTATGAGGTCATTTATATGTATTCCTTCCTGCGTATAATTCCCGACTACCTGTAGTTCAACTTCTTCCCTCTTCCCTTTACGATATCTAACATGTAGTTCAACTTCTTCCCTCTCCCCTTTACGATATCTGAGATATGGTCCAACTTCTTCCTTCTCCCCTTTACGATATCTAACATACAGTCCAACTTCTCCCATCTCCTCTTACGATATATGAGATATAGTCCAATTTCTTCCCTCTCCCACTTGTTAAAACCTTCCTTTTTCCCTTTAAGTAAAACCCCCAAGTGCTGAACTTTTAAATGGTTCTAATTTAAATTTTTAATCTTTTTCTGCACCATTTTTTTTTTTTTTTTTTTTTTTTTTTTTTAAATTTTTTAATTTTCTACAAGAAAATATCTTCATACCTTTTACCAAACATTTTTTCGATACAGGGGATGTGAGAAATGTTTGCCTGAGCTGTATGACGTACAACAATTACTACATCCCACTTTTGAAAAGGGAAAGGGGATCTTTTTTTAAATTTAATAAAAAAAAATTAGAAGACTTTTTTTTAGACGCCAAAAATATTTCCTGTACAAATTCCTGGGGTTTTTCATTTTTTCCCATACCCAAAGAAATTTGTAAAATTTATCTCAAATTTAAACTTTATGTTTCCCTTCTGTTACACAAGGGAAAGCTTCAATGGAAATAAATCTTCTGTTTTTTGTCTTTTTCACTGAAGTGACGTTCATACTTGTATATACCGGAAAAATGGTTTTCCTAAAAAAAAACCTAACATTAAAAAATTTTAACAAAAAAACCTAAAGCTAACCAAGAGAGGGAAATTTCACGTATTAAAAATAGGGCAGAATAATTAAGTTGGGTTTTGGAAATTTTTTGCTCCACGACCACATTTGTCCGTTTAAAATGGGGCGTATAGTCCCCCGGGACACATCTGCCCAGCTTAAGGGTGGTATATTTTTTCCCCAGGGATCACATTTTGTCAGTTAAATGTGCGAAATATTTTCCCCAGGATCAAATCGTCAGCTTAATGTGCTTTTTAGTCTCACCAGGATCACATCTGTCAGCTTAAGGGGTTATATTTTTCACCAGTGTTTTCCCTCTGCCAGTTTAAAATGTCCCGTATAGTCCCCGCCATAAAGGGGGAAATATTTAGCCACTTTCTGTCTGTCAGAAAATCAAAAAAGGAGAGGGGAGAATTTTTGGACGTATGTTAATATCGAAAAGGGGAGGGGGAAAAGAAATTGACTATATCTCATAAAACGTAAGGGGAAGAGGGGAAAAAAATTTGGGGACTGTATTTTAAAGATATCGTAAAGGGGGGGAAGGAAGAAGTTGGACCCAAAATTCAGAAAACGTAAAGGGGGAGGAAGAATTAAACCCTACCATTTTTAATATCGAAAAGGGGAAAAAGGGGGGAAAAAGGGTGAACAACGGGTTTTTTTGGGGAAATTATAAACGCGGAAGGAATACATAAAAATGACCTCATAGGGGACAGGGCCATAGTGGGGAAACAAGTGAAAGCCCAAAGTAAATAAAACCAATTTTGCAAACAAAAAAATACCGCAGGAAAAACCCAAACAAGGGGACTCCAATAGCAAAAGTGAGGTTTAAATTACCAAAAAAAACCTGGGGGGAGCCCCCCATTGTTGGTTTTTAGGGGGGATAGAAGTAAGACAGGGAAACATACACGAACAGGGAAAAAACAGTCCCCAGAAACCCAAGGGGAAGCGGAAACCCAAACCTGGGGCAAAAAATACTATTTTCACTTGGTATCTGCTGCATGGGAAAATTTAAAAAAAAAGAAAGGGACCCTGCAACTATGACCACCCAAAAAATGCCATGCCCTTTTGAAACAAAGGGAAAAAGCAAACTCCCTTCCCGTAAGCTTTTTCACCCTGAAATGTGTACCTCTTCAGTACAGGAAAAAAACTGTGCTATAAAATTAAAAATTTCCAGGCATACCTTTTAAAGGGGACAAAAAGATAAAAAACTCCAGGGAAAGGGAAAAACCGGGTAAACCAAAAGCCACTCAAAGGGAGAAAGGGTTTTTTTGTGCCAGGGAAGGGAAAAAAAAACTGGCAGGAAATGGCAGAAATCGTACACCAAATCCAGTCATTCCTGGAGTGGAACCACAGTCGATGGCCTCCACTCCAAACCAACAGATACAGATACTAATGCCGGAAAAAAAATCCCCCCCAGTACCAACAATACCACCAGTCCGAAAACATTCTTCTTTGCAAATATACAGGGTCTAAAGCCAGCAACAAACAACAAAATACCTTTCATCCGTGGACTGCTTGCAGAGGCAAAGCAATGTTCGCGGCTTTCACTAGAGACCCACATAAAGGATCACTTGGACAACGAAATATGGATCCCAGGTTACAACCTATACAAATGTGACAGAGTGAACAGGCAAAAGGGGGGGGGTTGGCCTGTACATTGCAGAGTCACTTGTTTGCACAGAACTGCTTAATGCCTCAAATGATGTAGTGGAAGTTTTAGCAGTAAAGGTCGAGAACCAAAACCTAGTCATTGTGGTAGTCTACAAGCCTCCGGATGCAACATCCCAGCAATTCCAGGAACAGCTGTTAAAAATTGACCACTGTCTGGAAAATCTTCCAGCTCCTGCACCCAACATCTTGCTCCTGGGGGACTTCAACTTAAGGCACCTAAAATGGAGGAATATAGCAAATAATATTGTTGCAGTAATAACACCAGGAGGCAGCTCTGATGAAAACTCACACTCACACGAGCTTTTAAATCTCTGTACAAAATTCAATTTAAACCAGCAAATAATAGAGCCTACTAGACTGGAGAATACACTAGACCTCATCTTCACTAACAATGATGATCTGATAAGAAATGTCACCATATCAAAAACAATATACTCAGATCACAACATAATTGAGGTTCAGACATGTATGCGTGGAGCCCCAGACCGACAAAATGAGACTAGTCACGAGGGAGCATTCACCAAATTCAACTTCAATAACAAAAACATAAAGTGGGACCAAGTAAACCAAGTCCTAACCGATATAAGCTGGGAAGATATACTAAGCAACACAGACCCAAACTTATGCCTAGAATAGATTAACTCGGTGGCACTCGATGTATGCACAAGGCTTATTCCTCTAAGAAAAAGGAGGAGTAGATGTAAAATAGAAAGAGACAGGCGCTCCCTTTACAGGCGACGGAAAAGAATAACAGAGCGGCTAAAAGAGGTCAATATATCTGAAATGCGCAGGGAGACACTGGTCAGAGAAATAGCAAGCATCGAACTTAAGCTAAAAGAATCCTTTAGGAGTCAGGAATCGCGGGAAGAACTAAAAGCCATAAATGAAATCGAAAGAAACCCAAAGTATTTCTTCTCCTATGCCAAATCAAAATCGAGAACAACGTCCAGTATTGGGCCCCTACTTAAACAAGATGGGTCCTACACAGATGACAGCAAGGAAATGAGTGAGCTACTCAAGTCCCAATATGACTCAGTTTTTAGCAAGCCGCTAACCAGACTGAGAGTCGAAGATCAAAATGAATTTTTTATGAGAGAGCCACAAAATTTGATTAACACAAGCTATCCGATGTTATCCTGACGCCAGATGACTTCGAACAGGCGATAAATGACATGCCCATGCACTCTGCCCCAGGGCCAGACTCGTGGAACTCTGTGTTCATCAAGAACTGCAAGAAGCCCCTATCACGAGCCTTTTCCATCCTATGGAGAGGGAGCATAGACACGGGGGTCGTCCCTCAGTTACTAAAACAACAGACATAGCCCCACTCCACAAAGGGGGCAGTAAAGCAACAGCAAAGAACTACAGACCAATAGCACTAACATCCCATATCATAAAAATCTTTGAAAGGGTCCTAAGAAGCAAGATCACCACCCATCTAGAAACCCATCAGTTACACAACCCAGGGCAACATGGGTTTAGAACAGGTCGCTCCTGTCTGTCTCAACTACTGGTCACTACGACAAGGTCCTAAATGCACTAGAAGACAAAAAGAATGCAGATGTAATATTATACAGACTTTGCAAAAGCCTTCGACAAGTGTGACCATGGCGTAATTAGCGCACAAAATGCGCGCTAAAGGAATAACAGGAAAGTCGGTCGATGGATCTATAATTTCCTCACTAACAGAACACAGAGAGTAGTCGTCAACAGAGTAAAGTCCGAGGCAGCTACGGTGAAAAGCTCTGTTCCACAAGGCAAGTACTAGCTCCCATCTTGTTCCTCATCCTCATATCCGACATAGACAAGGATGTCAGCCACAGCACCGTGTCTTCCTTTGCAGATGACACCCGAATCTGCATGACAGTGTCTTCCATTGCAGACACTGCAAGGCTCCAGGCGGACTCAACCAAATCTTTCAGTGGGCTGCAGAAAACAATATGAAGTTCAACGATGAGAAATTTCAATTACTCAGATATGGTAAACATGAGGAAATTAAATCTTCATCAGAGTACAAAACAAATTCTGGCCACAAAATAGAGCGAAACACCAACGTCAAAGACCTGGGAGTGATTATGTCGGAGGATTCACCTTCAAGGACCATAACATTGTATCAATCGCATCTGCTAGAAAAATGACAGGATGGATAATGAGAACCTCAAACTAGGGAGGCCAAGCCCATGATGACACTCTTCAGGTCACTTGTTCTATCTAGGCTGGAATATTGCTGCACTCTAACAGCACCTTTCAAGGCAGGTGAAATTGCCGACCTAGAAAATGTACAGAGAACTTTCACGGCGCGCATAACGGAGATAAAACACCTCAAATTACTGGGAGTGCTTGAGGTTTCTAAACCTGTATTCCCTGGAACGCTAGGAGGGAGAGATACATGATTATATACACTGGAAAATCCTAGAGGGACTAGTACCGAACTTGCACACGAAAATCACTCACTACGAAAGCATAAGACTTGGCAGACGATGCACCATCCCCCCATGAAAAGCAGGGGTGTCACAGCACGTTAAGAGACCATACAATAAGTGTCAGGGGCCCGAGACTGTTCAACTGCCTCCCAGCACACATAAGGGGGATTACCAACAGACCCCTGGCAGTCTTCAAGCTGGCACTGGACAAGCACCTAAAGTCAGTTCCTGATCAGCCGGGCTGTGGCTCATACGTTGGTTTGCGTGCAGCCAGCAGCAACAGCCTGGTTGATCAGGCGCTGATCCACCAGGAGGCCTGGTCACAGACCGGGCCGCGGGGGCGTTGACCCCCGAAACTCTCTCCAGGTAAACTCCAGGTAAACATGTTAGATATCGTAAAGAGGAGAGGGAAGAAGTTAAACTACATGTCAGATATCGTAAAGGGGAGAGGGAAGAAGTTGGACTATATGTCAGATATCGTAAAGGGGAAAGGGTAAGTGTTGAAGCAAACTCCAGATAATTTAAGGGGAACAAAGAGAGTATTAATCAGTTAACGTATGAGGGAGAGGGAAAGTATTCAGCAGTTATCGTATGGGGGAGAGGGAAAGCATTCAGCAGTTATCGTAAGGGGATAGTGAAAGTATTCAGCAGTTATCGTATGGGGGAGAGTGAAAGTATTCAGCAGTTATCGTATGGGGGATAGCCAGGTTAGATATATGGATAGAGCTTTCTGCTTGAAGGACAGGAGTAGGAGACAGAGAGTTTGCTTTCCTGGGGCTGGAATGGAGGACATTGTTAGCCGGTTTGACAACATCATGAACGGTAATGGGATCAATCCCATCATCTGCCTCAGTGCTGGAGGCAATGATGTAGGCAAGCGCAGAAGTGAGGACTTAGAAGGTTCAAGACAGCAATAGACATAATTAGGAAGAAGGGGGGTCGCCCTGTTATGTGTGTCATTTTGCCAAGAAGGGGTGTTGGAAATGAATGGTTGTCCAGAGCAATTGGTATTAATTGCTGGCTGGATAAACACTGTAAGGATAATGCAGTACCATTCATTGACAACTGGGACAACTTCTATGTCCGAAATGACATGTATGCCAGGGATGGGGTTCACTTATCCAGGGCAGGTGTGAGTTTTCTTGCTAGCTCAGTTGAGGGGGTTGTTAGGGCTTTAAATTAGGATTAGTTAGAGGTATGGGTTTAGAAATGATAAAAAATGAGTATGGATATATTGACTTATGCTCTGATATTAAGAATCTTAATAGTAACTGTCATGGAGTAACCCTAGGTAATGATAGATTCAGAAATTGTGTAAAAACAAAGATGAATAGGAAAAATGTGCAGAAGAAAAAACATATAATGGTATTTTATGCTAACAGTCGAAGTGCAAGAAATAAGATTAATGAACTACGTTTGATAGCATGTGCTGGGAACTTCGATGTCATTGCATTAACTGAAACGTGGTATGATTTAAAGAGTCGGGACATTATTGCTGAGTGTAATATTCAAGGGTTTAAGTTGTTCCATGTGGATAGATGTTGTGGGAAGGGGGGAGGAGTTGCATTATATGTTCGAAAAAATATTAACTGTTGCATAAAAACAGGTATAAAAATAGATGGAACAGCAACAGAATCTGTTTGGGTAGAGTTTGTAGGTCAAGAAAAGCTAATCCTAGGTGTAATATACCGACCACCAGGCTTGGATCACGATAGAGGGAGACTTCTTTGGGACGAAATTGGTAGGGCTTCTAGACACAATAACATAGTGATTGTAGGGGATTTTAACTTTAGTCAAATATACTGGAATTCTTTGACCAGTAATCTGGAGTCCAGTGACTTTATGGAAACAGTTCAAGACTGTTTTCTGAAGCAGTGTGTAACAGAGCCTACCAGGGGTAATAATTTGCTTGACCTAGTCTTGTCAAATAAGGAAACACTCGTAAGTAATCTGGAAATCACTGAAGAGCTTGGCGCAAGTGATCACAAATCCATCACTTTTAGCATTAACTGGGAATACAGGAATAATGATAATACAGTAAAAATCCCTGATTTTCGTTCTGCCGATTATAATGGACTTAGGGAACACCTGTCAAATCTTGATTGGGGTTATCTAGCTAATGATTCTATTGACGATGATCATACTTATGATTACGAAGGGATCTGCGTTTAGGATTCTTCTCTTAATGATGTACACCGTGCTTAGAGTATATACATTCCCCAGAGAGAAATTAGATCTGATAATAACGATCCCAAATGGGTTACCAGGAGGCTAAAGCATTTATTAGGGGAGAAAAGGGGAATATATAGGCGCATCAGAAGGGAAGAGGTTAACCTTACTGACCAATATGTTCAGCTTAAAAGAGAAGTAAAAAAGGGGATTAGAAAGGCTAAACGTGACTATGAAATTAGAGTTGCTAATGAATCAAAGACCAATCCAAAGGGGTTCTTTTAGTGTATAGGACGAAGGTGAAGGAAAAAGTAGGACCTCTGAAAATTGGGAATGGGCAGCTGATGGATAACGAACTGGAAATGTATTCCATATTTAATGACTACTTTTTGTCAGTTTTTACACAGGAAGACATAAATGAGATTCCAGAAATTAACAATTATTCAGTTCCTGACGAATTCAAATTGGCTAATATTACTGTCACGAGGGACATGGTTACCAAACAGATAGACAAACTGAAGCAAAATAAGTCCCCGGGGCCCGACGAGTTATTTTCCAGGGTACTTAAGGAATGCAAGATGGAACTTAGTCAGCCATTAACGAGTGTGTTCAACGCATCCATCCTTACTGGTGTTCTGCCAGAGTTGTGGAAGATGGCCAATGTGGTTCCTATATTCAAATCAGGGGATAAGTCCACTCCTTCAAATTACCGTCCAATAAGCCTGATATCTATAGTTGGCAAATTACTAGAATCAATTATAGCTGACATTATTAGAAGTCACCTTGAAGAGCATAACTTGATAACTGAATCTAAAGATGGGTTTACGAGAGGTCGTTCCTGCCTGACAAACTTGCTGACGTTCTTCAATAGAACATTTGAGGCAGTTGACAGTGATAAGGAATATGATATTGTTTATTTGGATTTTAGTAAAGCCTTCGATAGAGTACCTCACAAGAGACTCTTAAGAAAAGTGGCAGCTCATGGTATAGGAGGTAAAGTTCTAGCATGGATTGAGGCATGGCTTACCAATAGAAAGCAGAGAGTTTCCATTAATGGGTTCAAATCAGGATGGGGCTTAGTTACTAGTGGCGTTCCACAAGGATCAGTTTTAGGCCCTCTCTTGTTCATAATTTACATTAATGAACTTGATGAAGGGTTACGAGTGACATGAGCAAGTTTGCTGATGATACAAAGATAGGCCGTATGATTCATTCTGAGGAGGATAGCAATGAACTGCAGGAGGATTTAGACATATTAATGTCTTGGTCTGAAAAATGACAGATGAAGTTCAATGTGAATAAGTGTAAGGTACTGGTCCTTGGTAATAAAAATAACCCTCGAAGCTATAAACTAGGTGAAGTAGAGCTTCATCATACAGAGTGTGAAAAGGACTTGGGAGTCATGGTATGCAGAAATCTAAAGCCAAGGCAGCAGTGCCTAAGTGTGCGCAACAAGGCAAACAGATTACTTGGATTTATCTCAAGAAGTATAAGTAACAGAAGCCCAAAAGTTATTTTACAACTCTATACATCACTGGTGAGGCCTCATTTAGATTATGCTGCTCAGTTTTGGTCTCCTGACTAGAGGATGGATATAGACTCATTGGAGAACATACTGAGAAAAATGACTAAAACGATTTACTGTGTAAGGAATCTCTCGTATGAAAATAGACTTAAAGCCTTAAATCTTCACTCTCTGGAGAGACGTAGAATGAGAGGAGATATCATTGAGGTGTATTAGTGGATGACGGGCATAAACAAAGGAGATATTAATAAGGTATTGAGGGTGTCGAACCAGGTAAGAACCAGAAATAATGGATTTAAGCTGGATAAATTTAGATTTAGAAAGGACATAGTTAAGTACTGGTTTTCTAACAGAGTTGTGGATGCGTGAACAATCCTCTCAGTGGGATGATAGAGGCTAGCTTTAAGAAGAGATTGGATAAATATATGAGTGGGAGGGGCTGGGTTTGATTAGTGTCATTGGGTACGGGAGTTAATTCTTGGGAAGCTTTGGGTAGAGGTCGTTTTGATAAGGACTTGCCTTGTATGGGCCAGTAGGCCTTCTGCAGTGTTCCTCCATTCTTATGTTCTTATGACTTAAGAAATCGTAATGACACGATTGCAAACAAACCATACCCCCGGCCGGGATTGAACCCGCGGTCATAGAGTCTCAAAACTCCAGCCCGTCGCGCCAGCCACTAGACCAGCTAGCCACAATAACTTTCCTAACTTTCCTATGGTGTAGAAATATACCTAGTTGGATGAATCTTATTGTGGCTAGCTGGTCTAGTGGCTAGCGCGACGGGCTGGAGTTTTGAGACTCTATGACCGCGGGTTCAATCCCGGCCGGGGGTATGGTTATGTTCTTATGTTCTTATTAATGTATTGAGCAGTTATCGTATGGGAAGAATGAAAGTATTCAGTAGTTATCGTATGGAGGAGAGATAAAGTATTCATCAGTTGTCGTATGGGGAAGAGGGAAAGCATGCAGATGTTATTATCATCATCATCATCATAATAATAATAATAATCACACTGCTCTCCCATATCACTCCCACACCCATGTTGTTCTCTCCAGTAGCACTCCCACACACATGTTCTCTCCAGTAGCACTCTCAGACACATGTTCTCTCCAGTAGCACTCCCACACACATGTTCTCTCCAATAGCACTCCCACACACATGTTGTTCTCTCCAGTAGCACTCCCGCACACATCCTGTACTATCCCATAGCATTACCACACTCATCTTGTACTCACTCATAGTAATCACACACCCATCCTGTACTCTCCCAGAGTACTATATCTCCCATCCTGTACTCTCCCAGAGTACTAGAAGAACACCAATCCTACCTCAACTGATGTCGTCATCACAGTATTTATTGTAACTGCAATAACTACGTTTAGAATTATTGCTCAGAGATGAGACGTACACCAAAATGTGAAAAAGACCTGGACAACTCTCTCTGAAATTTTGGGCTCTTGAAAACTGTCTAGAACCAGAGAGATTAACTTAGCGAAATCAGATGAACCACACATACAACCTATAGACATTGCCAACGAACTTAATATCTTCTTTTCTACTGTAGGATCAAAACTAGCAAGTAAAATCCCAAACGCACGTAGTCAGCAACAAGACTACCTCATTGGTGATTACCAAAATACTCTCTCTCTCTCTCTCTCTCTCTCTCTCTCTCTCTATATATATATATATATATATATATATATATAGCACCTACAAAGCCTACTGAAGTCTCACTAATAATTAAATCATTAAAAAACAAGGCAAGAGACCTTAATATCTTGCCAACAATTATGTATAAAAAAGCACCTCATGTGTTGTCTCCCATTATTGCAACACTATTTAACAAATCTGTTGAATTTTCTACGTTCCCATCCATACTGAAGACGGCAAGGGTCACCCCGATCCACGAAGGAGGCCATCCTACAGAACTAAATAACTACAGACCAATATCTGACTTGCCTTTGCTATCAAAAATCATTGAAAAAATAATACATAAACAAATCTACTACTGAAATTAAGACACATGTGCAACGTCTGGGTATCTTTATTGTGGACGTTTCGCCATCCAGTGGCTTTATCAATATAAATTCCAGGACATAACTTGAAGACTACTACTACAACTAACCCATCTCTTTGGGAAGGACCTACTTTCACTGGGGAATCCCGCCTACCAGTGACAATGCCCTCGTCTGCTACACCTGACGTTAATATGTAAGCGCCAGGCTCCTTGCTTCTGCTTCAGAATCTCCACGACTACGGTGCTCTTCGCACCTACTCCTAGGTTGAGGGACTGATTACCTCATCTTCTGTATATAGTCCTATTGTCTTCAAGTTATGTCCTGGAATTTGGATTGATAAAGCCACTGGATGGCGAAACGTCTACAATAAAGATACCCAGATGTTTCACATGTGTCTTAATTTCATCTTGTCGGTATTATATACCATTCTTGCACAACTTGTCAGACACTGCAACATCATGGAATCTTGATTCTGAGGACATGTACATAACCTTGACGACTACGACAACTACTACTACAACTAACCCATCTCTTTGGGAAAGATTCGGATTCTTATGACCAGAGCTTTGGTAAGATGGGTATGGAAGAAGGATGGGTAAGGATGGAAATATTGGAAAAGGGTGGGAGGGGGGAGAGAGGTAGGATATAAAAGGTAAGTGGCCCAACCACTTTGGTGTAATTTAAAAAGTGTATGTGAATTGATAAGATATTCTTTAAGGGGTATAAGACTAACCCATCAGAGTCACATAGATATAACAGATATATAAGTACATGACTCTGAATTGGTAGTAATTATACAAGTTGCAATTGCTTTTTTTTTTTTTTTTTTTTTTTTTTTTTTTTTTTTTGCGCGATTGCACAACGGATATTTATGCGACAATGAAGGCAATAATTTTCTGGCCAGTTTATAAAATTACGTGACAATGGCTTCTTACAGGTGGTGTCCAGCCATAGTAAATAGCATAATTTTTACATAAGATTGTTATATAAGATGTCTCCCTAATTGGGAGCGATGATGTTCTCAGTACACATAGAAGGGTTCTGGTGTTACCCAATCTTCTTCATCAGGGAGGTTGCTCAATATCATGGGTCGATGGTAATCATCTTTATGTATAAAACGACGGACCCTCTGTGGGAGAGTCATTCTTTGAGTCCTGTGAGGAGGAGTATTGATGATATAATCTGTGGTATTTACCACTTGTATAGGATGTTCTCTATCTGGCATGTATAGTTCTTGCATTGTATAGAGTTGTTTCTTTTTTAGGGTGTCAAGGCGTACATTTATGGCAGTAATATCTTGTTGTATGTGTAAATCTGCCATTTTAACTCTGTCTCTCCTCCTGGTATCGGTAATGAAGCGAAGAGCTCTATTCTGGATCCTTTGTAATCGTAGCATATTGGTCTGGGGAATCCCGCCTACCAGTGACAATGCCCTAGTCTGCTACACCTGACGTTAGTATATAAATGCCAGGCTCCTTGCTTCTGCTTCAGAATCTCCACGACTACAGTGCTCTTCGCACCTACTCCAAGGTTGAGGGACTGATTACCTCATCTTCTGTATATACATAAGAAAGAAGGAACACTGCAACAGGCCTACTGACCCATGCGGAGCAGGTCCATGTGACCCCCCCGGATTAGACCAAGGACCCCCCCCAGGATTAGCCCAATGACTCACCCAGTCTGATCATCTCCACTCAAGGATGGAGCACTGCACCAGACCCAGCAGCACAAGCTAGTCAGGTCCAACTCACACCCACCCACACCCACTCATGTATTTATCTAACCTCTTTTTAAAACTGCACATCGTTTTAGCCTGAATAACTGTACTCGGGAGTTTGTTCCACTCATCTACAACTCTATTACCAAACCAGTGCTTTCCTATATCCTTTCTGAATCTGAATTTTTCCAACTTGAAACCATTGCTGCGAGTCCTGTCTTGGCTGGAAATTTTCAGCACGCTGTTTACATCACCTTTATTTATTCCTGTTTTCCATTTATACACCTCGATCATATCCCCCCTAATTCTACGCCTTTCGAGAGAGTGCAAATTCAGGGCCCTCAGTCTAACCTCATAGGGAAGATTTCTGATACATGAGATCATCTTTGTCATCCTCCTCTGTACGTTTTCCAGAGCATTTATATCCATTCTGTAATACGGTGACCAGAACTGAGCAGCATAGTCTAAATGAGGCCTAACCAAGGATATATAGAGTTGAAGAACAACCTGAGGACTTCTATTATTTATACTTCTAGATATGAAGCCAAGAATTCTGTTAGCTTTATTGCGAACACTAACGCACTGTTGTCTTGGTTTCAGATTACTGCTAACCAGAACTCCTAAATCCTTTTTGCAAGCAGTAGTATTAAGATCTACATTATTTAGTTTATATGTGGCATGGTTATTTACCTGTCCAACGTTTAGAACTTTGCATTTGTCAATATTAAACTGCATCTGCCACTTCTCCGACCATTGCATCAGCCTATTCAAATCATCCTGGAGTGCTCTAGTGTCCTCATTAGAATGAATTAGACGGCCTATTTTGGTGTCATCAGTAAATTTGCTTATGCCGCTATTTATTCCCACATCTATGTCGTTTATGTAAATTGTGAACAACAACGGGCCCAACACTGACCCCTGAGGAACACCGCTTGTGACGTGCCCCCATTCTGATTTCTCCCCATTTATGCAAACTCTCTGCTGTCTATTTGTCAGCCATGCCTCTACCCTGGAAAAAATTTCTCCTCCTATTCCGTGTGCCTTAAGTTTCCTCAATAGCCTCTGGTGTGGAACTCCATCGAAAGCCTTACTGAAGTCCATATACATAATATCATATTCATTACCATGATCTACCTCCTCAAACACCTTAGTGAAAAAAGTTAGTAAATTCGTAAGACAGGAACGCCCCTTAGTAAAACCGTGTTGAGATTCATTAATCAATCTGTGCCTGTCAAGATGGCTACGAATTGCTTCGGCAGTTATTGATTCCATAAATTTTCCCAATATGGAGGTAAAGCTTATTGGTCTATAGTTCGAAGTCCAGGACCTGTCACTTGCCTTGTAAATAGGTATTACATTTGCCATTTTCCATTTATCAGGCACTATGCCAGTTTGTAGTGATATGTTAAAAAGATTACCCAAAGGTATGCTAATGTGAGGGAAAAGTTCAATACTTAGGAGCAGTGATATAGTAACAATAGTTTCATTGCCGGCTACTTGTTAAGGTAGGGTAAGTCCAGCTCCCGCTATCCCCCCCCCCTTTTTCCCCCTCCCCGAAAGTGATAGTTTGCTTGCCGGCTACTTGTTAAGGTAAGGTAAGTCTAGCTCCCTCTATTCCCGCCTTTTTTCCCCCCACCCCGAAAGTGATAGTTTGATTGCCGGCTGCTTGTTAAAGGTAGGGTCAGTCTAGCTCCCGCTATCCCTTCCCCTCCTTCTTCCCCCCCCCCCCCCGAAAGGTGACGTGTGGGGCTCCGGTCCAAACAGTAATCACTAGACTCACAGCTCCCAGCACTACTGTAAGTACATGCCTGCCTTGTATTCTAGTGGATTTATTGGTTGAAAGCTTCACTTTTGACCAATAATGAACTTAGTCCTTTCAGTCTTGCTCTAAGTTGACTGCTGTAATAATCACCACATCTTTTAGGTATTGTACTTATCATGGAGAGTGATTTCTTAAGCAGTGGGTAACCTGTCTATCTTTCCAGCTTGGATGACAGAGATGGTCACCTGCCAATCAACGAGTAGAATTGATGGAGACGGACTAACGTTATGAGATGTCCCAAATTTTGATCCACTTACCTGTTTGTGTATGCAAGTAGCAGGATATAACCCCTCATCATTGCAGTTGAGAAAACCTGCTTTCCTGTCATCTGGAAGGATTATTGAATGCTAGAAAATCTGTGAAGAACGAGCCGGTGGGTTGTCATCAACACCTGCGACCCCCCCCCCCATCATCAGCAACGGCTACGATTTCAACAACACGCAGTGTCACCAACACCAGACACCCACGTTTTATATACATTTATATTAGCGTTGAATTCAGTTATCATTTATATTTATCATTTTTCATTTTCTTTAAGGTAGGATTAATATTTCATATTTAAGTGTTTTATATTTTATATTTTCTAAATAATAAAGTGTTTGTTTGTCAGTTTTTATTCTTTTTCTATACATTAATTTTCCTGAGGAGGAGCCAGCCTTGGTAATACTGTCTGAAGTTGTTACAGGGATGAGTAAGCCTTCACAGCTAAGTTCCCCTTTACATTCCTTTAACACCCTTGCAAACAGTTCATCAGGACCTGGGGATTTGTTAGGTTTTAGTTTCTCTATTTGTCTGAGGACCATGTCACTAGTTGCCGCAATCGTACATAGTTTATTATCATCCTGTTCTACATAATCTATTATTTCAGGAATATTGCTGGTATTTTCCTGGGTGAAAACTGAGACGAAGCAGGTATTTAGAATTTCACACGTATCCTTATTACTGTCAGTGATCTGACCAGAGTTACTCTTAAGTGGGCCAATCTTGTCTCTAATCTTGTTTCTGTATACATGAAAGAATCCTTTAGGGTTAATTTTTGAATCCCTTACGACCTTAGCCTCATAATCCCTTTTTGCTTTTCTTATTCCTTTCTTTATTTCTCTCTTTAATTGAATATATTGATTTCTTAACTGCCCATCCCCTCTTTTGATACGCCTATATATGCCTCTCTTTTGACCAATGAGATGTTTTAATCTATTGTTCATCCATTTGGGATCATTTTTGTTAGATCTAATTTCCCTACTCGTAACAAAAGTTGTCTGGGCAGCTAGAACTATGTTCTGAAAAACGTCATATTGGCATCCAAGATCACCTACCTGACCCTTAGTGAGGACATCCCAATTTAGCCAAGCGAAAATCTGGGACAGAGATTTGATTGCAGTTATCTGTCCTACTGTCTTCAAGTTATGTCCTGGAATTTGTATTGATAAAGCCACTGGATGGCGAAACGTTTTTAATAAAGATACCCAGATGTTGCACATGTGTCTTAATTTCATCTTGTTGGTATTATATACCATTCTTGCACAACTTGTCAGACACTGCAACATCATGGAATCTTGATTCTGAGGAAATGTACATAACCTTCACGACTACGACAACTACTGCTACAACTAACCAATCTCTTTTGGGAAAGACCTACTTCCACTGGAAAATCCCGCCTACCAGTGACAATGCCCTCGTCTGCTACACCTGACATTAATATATAAGCGCCAGGCTCCTTGCTTCTGCTTCAGAATCTCCACGACTACGGTGCTCTTCGCACCAACTCCAAGGTTGAGGGACTGATTACCTCATCTTCTGTATATAGTCCTACTGTCTTAAAGTTATGTCCTGGAATTTGTATTGGTAAAGCCACTGTATGGCGTAACGTGTACAATAAAGATACCCAGATGTTTCACATGTGTCTTAATTTCATCTTGTCGGTATTATATACCATTCTTGCACAAATCTACTACTTCCTATCCCTTAACATAGTGAACACCTGTCAGTTTTGGGTTTAGGCGAAAAAATGCACAAATGATGCAATTATTCAGATGCTCGAATTACGTACTATATACAGCAATTGACAAAAATGAATATCCTCTGGAGTTCCTCATACACCTACGGAAAGCATTTGTTACAGTAGACCAAAAACTTGAGCATTACGGGGTCAAAGGACACTCGCTCAACTCCCTAAAATCTTATCTTACTGGTAGACACCAGTATGTATACACACATGGCGTATCCTCCAATACTCAGCCTGTAGTTGTTGGAATACCACAGGGAAGTGTACTAGATCCTCTACTCTTTCTTACTTAAATCAATTACCTCCCAAATGCGTTGCGACTCCTTAAACCAGTTCTAGTCGCAAATGACACCACTTATGTCTTCTCCCACCCAAACCCGGCTATACTTATTAACACTGTAAACAGCGAGCTACATAAAATATCAAAATGCTTGAAGACCAACAAACTTACACTCAATATAGACAAAACCTGCTTCATGCTTTTTGGAAACATGGCATCCAGCTAAATATATCGATAAATGGTTCGCCCATTACAAGACACACTGAGGGCAAATTTCTAGGTCTCCACCTGGACTGTAATCTTAAATTTCAGACCCACATCCCGCATATACCTAAGAAAGTTTCCAAAACAGTAGGTATCCTTTCCAAGATATGATACTTTGTACCCCAAAGGGCCCTCCATACCTTATATCACTCTCTAATATACCCTTACCTCACCTATGGTATTTGTGCTTGGGGATCTAGCATGGCCAATCACGTCAAACCTTTAATAACCCAATAAAAAGCGGCGGTGCTGATGATCACAAACTCCAGCGCCAGACAACACACTCCACCTCTTTTCAAAAACATGAACTTACTTAATATACACACTTATTATTGTGCCTACTACATATACAGAACAATAAACTCCAATATCAACCCTCCGTTCAAACTTCTCCTTGACAGCTTCAACAGAACATACAGGCATAACACGAGGCACGAAAACTTTCTGACAACCCCTGTGTCCGTCTCATACTTTTCAAAAATGCAATGCAATAAAGGGCCCGAAGATTTGGAACTCTTTGCCTGAAACAGCAAGAGGTCCCCTGCCCACAAATCAGTTTAGGACCTTACTCAAAAATCATCTCATCTCTCAATAACAAACATACACACATCTTGCTAAACCCCCAACCAAATTCTAAGCAACTTCCCCAAATATTTTATTATCCCTTAACTATTAAAGCCATTATTACAAACTTATTAGTGATACAAACATGCATTTATGAGTAGATGAACTTAATTACGAACTTAAAAATGTATGATTGTATCATAAATTGTACTACCTCATATTAATAATAAAGTGAAATATTAACTATTTGTATTCCAACACTTCACCTGTCTAGATTTAAGTAGTCTATAAGTATATGGTTAAGTTTGCCTGAAATGACTCGGTATGATAGTGGCTTTCTTTGCTCCAATCAAATTATGATACGCAAAGACACATGGTGTTGGAACTTATTCGGTCCGAGAATTCCCAATGGGGAAAACACACCGTTCGAGGGCCCTTACACACTTCTTAATTGATAGATTTACCCTTCAGGGAAGAAGTAGGTAGTTTATACTGTTAGTACACTAATACACACACACATGTATTAGGATTATTGAGGCAACTGTAGATAATAATGTAGACCTAAGACCTTAACATAGGTAGCAATAGGCCGAATGTAGGCAAACACTAGGTTATGTTAGCTAGGGAGAACTGGCAGCCCAAGTTTGAACGACGAGACGCGGGTCTCGAAGACGCCAGAGCTTCCTTCTAAGACTAGACACCATCTGAACAACATGTGGCGTGATCAGCAGGCGGCGCCCCCACGTGTCTTCACATATTAGACCTGGGGAAATCTGGTGGAGGCACCTCGATGTACCGTAGATGGCCTCCGTCAGGCCCATACAGTAAGACAAGACCTCCACTTTTTCATAGGATCCTTGCCAGTGTCTGGGGAAAGTTGCGAGTGAGTTGAGCTGTAGGCCTTTGTGCAGCTGGCAGTGCTTGCCCAGTACGTACCAGCGTCTCTTGTCAGCCTAGAAGCTAGTGTCACTTACTGCATAGTATTCCAGGGGATTCATTCCCCCTTGGAAATAGGAATTTCTGAGGTGCAGGCAGGTCACTAATAACGATTGAATATTGCAGGAATTAAGGCTCCCAGTTGCAAGTGGTTCTGAGGGCAAGTCCAGAGGGACTAAAGCTTAGGGAGGTTGAAGACCAGAATAGATTCTACATCACCAAGTAAGTTAGTCCTTTAAACGTGCATACAGGTGAGATTTCTTGCAACATCAGTCATTTATGAAAATCTGTCCTATAAGCCACTTGTGAGGCTGAGGTATCGACCTCAGAGCTCAGTGTCAACAGAGCTTGCCAGGGTAGGCGACTCACTTGGAGGCAGTCCAGACAAATTTTCACACATGGTAACCTAAGCAAAGAAATAAATTTATATTATTATTATTATTACTGCAACTGCTGCTGCTACAACCGCTGCTATAAGTATCTCTGGCAGTACAGTTTGTATGAAGATATCAGTGACAAAATGAAAAGTGAATGGACAGAGACTGGGCGTGTCAGTCAACTAACTCCAATGGAAACATTCGCTGCCTGACCACGGTAGAGTGCGGTTGTGCTCTGCACCCCTCTGCTGTTTGTAGGCGAGCTCCCTTGTCAGTTACCTGGCTGCAGCGGTGTGAAGTGGTGCTGTCACGCCTCTGTTAACAACACAGGAGCACTGTGAGTGTCAAGATGGCGGTGAGACGCACGATAAATACTGTAGGCATTGAGCTACTTCAAGGAACGATAACGCCTAGCTCTGCGCAAGTCTTCAGCTACGGTTTATGAATCGTTAGTCACCAGGTTTCAGGACGTAAGTCTTAGCGTCACACCAGCTGTCAGTGTAAGATTGATAGATGTTTCACGGCATTATACGTGGATCAAGTTACGCAACGTTTCCTTTGAGGCGGACGAGGCGGATATAAGGAAAGTTTTTGAGACATATGGGACGGTGCATTATGCTCAACATGGTACGTGGGCGAGCAGGTGCCTATGCTGGTTATCCAGAGGGTTCTTTCAACCTCAAAATGACGTTGAGGCACCCAATACCGTCAAATGTGTATCTACAAGATTTCGGGACGCAGGTAATGGTAATGTACCCAGGACAACGACGTACATGCCGCCTATGTGGTGAGTATGATCACATAGCGGCGACCTGTGACAAGCGAAGACGTGTGCCTGGACCTGTGGTGGATGTCGCAGCCCCTGCTTCAAAGGTGGCAGGTGAAAAACAAACATCGGATGGCGGGCGTGGTGTTTTGTGGAGCGGGATAGTGGATCGGGCACACAGGACTGGTGGTGAGTTGGAGTCCCTCCCCCAGCTGCCTGATCAGGTATCGTCTCCTGTGGATAAGGAGGAGCAGCAATTACAGGAGAAGGTTCTCGAGATTGAGGAAGAATTGGTGGAGGTGTTGAAGACTTTGTCACCACCAGAGAGGGACGTTACATCTGGGCGTGGTGTCATCGGAGAGCCGTCTCTTCCAGAAATCCGGAGACATGATAATTTGGGACGTGATGGTGGTTTGGAGTCGTCCGTTGAACCTTTAAACCATTCTCAGGTAGAGGTGGAGGTTCATCGAGAGGCAACATCTGATCAAGATATGTGTAACATGACGGTCACGAGAAAGAGGGCGGCTACGTCAGATTCTGATGACGTCCTTACGCCTGCACAAAGGCCTGGGAAACAGACTGAGGTGAAGTGTGAAGGTAGTGGTGTAGGTGGTGGTAGCCATGATAGGAGGCACCGGAAGAAGGGGGGAGGGAAAGAGAGCACTCAGAAGGTGTCAAACTTAAATTCAAGCTCTGGAGTTGTAAAGAGTGATGAGAGGAAGCAGGGGTGGAAACTTTAATAGGCCTTAGGTGTATGTAAATGTTAATGGGTTATGTAGCGGTATGAAGAGAGATTGGTTTCGTAATTTCCTGAACAAATCTAGAGTGGATGTTGTGTTCCTGCAGGAGCACAATTTTAAAGAGGGTAGGGAGTTGGAGTGTGGCAGGATTTCGAGTAGTTACCCTGCCATCTCCCATCTAAAAGGTGGTGGGGGAAATTTTTAAATAAGGGAGAGGAGCCCGTTTGTTTTGCAGAGAAGCGAGGGAGGAGGGGGAGGGAGGGTGTTGCGTGTGGATGGGTGGTGGATGGGTAAGCGTGTGTCTTTTGTGAGTGTGTATGCGCCGGCAGAAAATAACATCAAGGTAAAGAATGATTTTGTGTGTGAGGATCTTGTGTTTTTCTTAAGTGCACTGCCAGAGGTAGCAATTGTTGGTGGGGATTGGAATAGTGTAATCAGGGTGGCTGATGTGGACCCAAAAGGGGCTGGATATATATCTGTGGCTCTTAGGGATTTATTAAGGGATGTTAGGTTACGTGATGCCTTCGGGGGGGGCGGTGTGGGAGACTGAATATACGTTTGTTAGGAGTGGATATGCTGCGAGACTAGATAGTGTACCTTTCTCAGGGAGTGGATGTGAAATCTTTCAGTACTTTGGAGGCTACAATGTCAGATCATAGGGCAGTGGTGGTGGAGGTTGGGTGGGGGACGCTCGCGGACATATATAGAAGTTATTGGAAATTAAATATAAGTGTATTAGGTGATGAGGAGGGGTTGGAGGGGTTTTCAGTCCTATGGAGGGAGCTTAGTGTGGAAGAACAGGGAGTGGATGACATTGTGACATGGTGGGATAGTGTTGCAAAGGAAAGGATTAGAAAGTTTTATGTGAGAGAAGGAAAACGTATTAATAATTTAAAATATGGACTGGCTAACTATTTAGAGGATAGGTTAAGAGGTTGCTATGGGCGGGGGTAGGTGGGAATAATTTTCCTATGGATGAAATAGCTGAAATAAAGGGGAGGTTGAGGGTGTTGCAAAATGAAAGGTTTCATGCTGTAAGGGTGCAGGCAGGGGTGGAAGAGGTGCTTTGGGGCGACAAGCCGTCAGCGTGTGTTTTGCGGCATCAAAAGCAAAGGCAGGCGGTGACAGCTATCCCATGTTTTAGAGGTAACGGAGATGGTTGGAAATTATAGAGCAGGGAGGAGATACGAACCACGAAGGGGATGTGTGCGTATGCGGAGGCTTGGTACGAGAAGTACTTGAACAGTGGGGGGGTGGGTGACGTGGCGTTGGACAAGGTGTGTATGTATGTGACGTGTAATTTAGGAAATAGTGATAGAAAGGCTTTAGGTGGGACTATTACGGCAGAGGAAATAGAGAATGCGTTAAGGGGAATGAGGAAGGGGAAAGCGCCGGTATTGACGGTCTCCCAGTAGAGAATTTTATTTACAACATTGGACGTTAATAAGGGGATTTATAGTTAGGTTATTTAATCGTATGAAGGAGAAGGGTACGTTGGGGGAGAAGCAGGTAAACAGCAGTTGTAGTGTTGGTCCCGAAGGTCAAGGGGCAGCCCACCCTTCGGGAGTACCGAGCCATATCACTGCTGTGTGCAGACTATAAGGTGTTCGCAAAAATTTTAGGTAATAGGTTCAAATGTGTTGTGGGAAGGGTCGTGTCAAAATCTCAGTTTGGGTTGCCGGGAAGGTCGATGATTGAAGGACATGGGATACTTAGAAGTTTTGTGAAGCTAAGGGTGGGGGTGAAGGGCGGCTTTGTTGGCTCTAAATTGGCAGGGAGCATATGATAGAGTGGAAAGGGGAGCTTTGCAGGTTATACTTAGGAGACAGGGTTTTGGGAAGGAAATAGTAGAGTGGGTAAATACGCTATACAAGGGGGCGAAAATGAGGATACAGATTAATGGGTGTATGGGGAGGGATATTGCAATGGGTAGAGGCCTTAGACAGGGATGCCCCATGTCCCAAATATTGTTTGCGTGTTTCCAGGACCCCTTTTATAGAATGGTTGACCGCAGCTTATGTACGCCATGTGAGGGAAGTGTGGGGGGTGGGAGGGCCTGGCCGGGTTTAATTGGATACGTTGACGACACCACTGTGCTCATTCGTGAAGGGATGCCAATGGGAGTGTTGGACGAGGTTGTGCAATTATTTGGAAGTGCCACGGGTATGCAGGTAAATAGTGCGAAGTCAAGGTGCATGGGGTTGGGTTCTTGGGTGGGGGGTGTGGGGGGGAGATGTAATGTTGTTAAAGAATGGGCGATGTCTTTAAAGATTTGTGGTATTATTTATAAGGATGACATGGTTGCGGCGCGGGAGGGAAAACTCGGATAGGTTAGTGGAAAGGATCGTGGGGCGTCTAGGTGTTCTGAGACCCCAGCACCTAACTCTTATACAGCGAGTGATAGTCGTAAACATTTTATTGTATAGTAAGATTTGGCATGTTGCAGCTGTGTTCCCAATTACAGGGACAGCGATTGCGGGAATTCTAAGACGGGTGTACAAATTTTTGTGGGGTTCACGTTGTGATTGGTTACGGAGGGAAGTTGTAATGTTACCTGTAAGTCAGGGTGGGTTGGGGTTGATGGATTTGAGACGGAGGGCTAAATGTGTGTTTATTAAATGGGAAGTGTTGCGTGAGGGTGTGAACGCGGGGCAGTTGGGAATGATACACGACAGGCTGGGTGTGTGGTATCGAGGAATGGAGTTGAGGGAATGCGAAATCGTTTGAGGGCTGTGATGTTGGTTAAGGAACTGAGAAAGGTTCGTATAAGGGTTTTGTGTAGGTTACTTGTAGGTAGGTGCGTTATCCCAGTTGAGGGTTTGTTCCCCATGTATGCATGGAAGAGTATTTGGTTTAGATTTAGTAAAATGAAGTTAAACCCTCGGCGCGTGAGGTGATGTTTCGTTTCCTGCATGGGATCCTGCCGTCTGGTGAGATACTACGAAACAGACAGGTTGTAGAGGATGGGGGTGTGGTATCTGTGGAGGGGATGAGACTGCGTTCCATGTAGTTTACTTTTGTGAAGGGCTAGAGGAGGTTAGGTGCTGGTTAAGTAGGTTGGTACAGAGGGTGGGGGGCCGTGGGGTGTCGGTTCTGCGTGCTTTAAGTCTAGATACGGGTGGGTTAGACGAGTGTCTAAGAGCTTTAGATTATATCATGGTAGATATATATATATATGTCGTGGGTGATGAGGGGGAGAGGGGATAGTGAGGAGAGAAGAAAGTTATTGCGGTAACGTTCTATCGTACGATGTGTCGTAACAGAGATTTGTATGGGAGGAGTGGGATCAGGCTTTCTCAGAGGGATATAGAATGCTAACGTTAGGGATTCTCGTAATCTGTGATTGATAATGAGTGAGTGAAGGGTTTTCATAGGTTGGAGGGAGTCAGGGGGTCACAACGGGCTCGCCTCCTTGGGGGGGGGGGGGGGTCGTGAGAGTGTTGTGAATGTGGGGTTTGGAATGGTTTCCTGGTTTTCATTGAGACTTTATGGCAGCCAAGTGTGGATGTAGAGCTCAAGGTCTCATTATGTTAGATACACACTTTTCAGATGTAGGTAATATAGTAAATTTTTTTATGTATAATTTGATGTGTATCAGTCTTGTATGACAAGATTCTTGAGGATAGTAAGTTATTTGCGAATGAAGTGTGTTTTAGTTTGTATGTATGTTACGTGCTGAGTTTTTGCACGATGAGATATACTTAGATACTGTTTTGCTTTGTGCATACAGTGATTTTGATTAATGTGATTTTGTGAAACTTTTGTGTGTACGTGTGCGTGTGTGTGTGTGTGGGTGTGTGTGGGTGTGTGTATATATATATATCCCTTTCTATTGTATTGAGCCTTTGTCATGGGTCAGACGTTATGTAATACTTTATATATGTATGACTCGATTCTTTTTAAAGTTTATAATTATGGTCTGTACCCTGATACCGGTTTGGTGTCAATGCTAAGTTCTTGATGTTAAGTTTTAGTCTTATGTTTTTTTTCGTATGTTGGTATATGTAAAGCTGTATTGTTAGGGATACATATGTAGATGTTCTAGTAAGATTATGATGTTAGGTTTTGTTTTTTTTTTATTAATGCGAAGGATGGGATTCAACTGACATAACTTTTGTATATTTTATGTTCAAGTGTATTGAGCCTTTGTCAGATGTCATGTTATATGTACAAGTTATATATATGTAAGGTTTTGCATCAAGGAATGTGTATATATGTCAATTCATGACCCTGTGACTGTATTTTTTTTAGTTATGTTCTTGCCGTAAGTTCTTGTTGTATGTTTGGCAGCAATATCTTGCCAGCATGTAGGTACAATCCGTTTGTCAGTTAATTTGATTGAGATCCATACTGTTTCTTTATTTTTATGTTAAACTGTATTAGTTTTAAATAAAATATAAAAAAAAAAACTTACATTTATTGTAGTAGTTTTACTTATAGACAACGGGACGTAAAGCCTCTGGTAGGCAAAACGTTTTCTCTAATAATATTACTCGATAATAGTGAAAAAAAAACTACAAATGGAGGAACTTTTTATTGAGACGTTTTGCCTGTGGACAACCTCCTTCATTTCAATACACAAGGATGTCTACATACCTGGAAACTACCTGGAAGATGTTCTGGGGATCAGCGCCCCCGTGGTCCAGTCCTTGACCAGGCCTTCCGGTGGATCAGGGTTTGATCAACCAGGCTGTTACTGCTAGACGCGCATAATCCAACGATAAACTACAGCCCGGCTGATCAGGTACTGACTTTAAGTATTTGTCCAACTGCCTCTTGAAGGCAGCCACTTGATCTATTTGGTTTGCTATTCCACCTTATGCCTGGTGGAGGCTGTTTGAACAGACTGGCCTCCGTACACTATTGTGTTTTTCCTCTTATTGTACTATTGGTGCCCTTACTTTTCATAGGGGTATATTGCACGTCTGCCCAGTTCTTTCTTTCGTAAGGGAATGATTTAAGTGTGCCAATTCAGGGACCAACCCCAATCTCGACTGCACATGAGTGAGTACAGCTCACATGATTCCATAATTATGGATTTTGACGCAGCTTATATGCCACTAAAGTTCCTGTACATTCACTGTGTCTGCAATTTCACCCTCTCTTGAATGGAGATGTTTGTGTACAGAGAGTATTCCAGCCTCGAGTGAACAAGTGATTTGATTAGGATCGTCCATTAGCTTGGCATCATTTGTTTTTGAAGGTTCCTCATTATCCAGCATATCCCTTTTCCTTGCAGTTATGATAGTAACACTCTTATGCTCCTTGTAGGTAAAATCCCCTGACAATACCACTCCCCATATCTTCACACAACATTTCTGCTCGTATTGTAAAATAAAGTATTGTTGGTATACTCAGTTCTAGTTTTTTTTTATTTCCTCCAGTTCTCCATAACGGGAAAATTAAATTTGTTCTCATCGAAACATCAATTATTATCCGATCACATTTCCGTTGCTTGGAGATTTACCATGTCCACAATGGATGACAGTATTCATGTCAGATTCTAGTATGTCTTCAAATGAAAGACACGGTGCTGTGGTTTACAATCTATGTCTACTTCTGATATTAGGAGAGAAACAGGATGGGTGCGAGTACTGTGCCTGTTTGAACAGAGTTTTTCCGCCAGGCAGCCTCCAACTTAAATCTATTTATCACAACATCTTTGTATTTGAATTGGGTAGAAAGTTGAAGATCCATCTTCCGCACTCCGCATTTTTATCTCTTTGACGTGAATTTGTGCGCTATAAACACAATGATCACACTTGTCAAAGGCTTTTGAAAAAATCTGCATAACTAGACTGCATTCTTTTTGTTTCCAAGTGCATCAAGAAATTAGGTATACTTTGGACAGGATTTTGAAGGTTCATTCACGAGAAAAATAATATAAACTGACTATCTTTAGACTGATAAGTGGCTCACTAAACAAAGATGTTGTATTGAGACCCAGTATCTCACTCATTTCTTTATTGTCAAATGTGCCCATGCCAACTTGTCTGAATAAAGGACCCAGACTAGATGTGGATTAAGTCTTGTTTTAGTATATAAAAAGAAGTTTTTTTAATTTCTTTTCTTCGAATTCACTAATTGCTTTTGCTCCTCCACTCTTTCCTGATCTCTGAATGAAACATTTAAATTAAGCTCAAATATTTTACACTCCCTGGTCAGTAATTTATTCCATGTTTCAAATAATCTCGCCCCTTTAGGACCTCAATTGATTCTTATCGTTTTTCTCTTGTAAGGGAGTTTCTCCATCTCCCGCTCTCTCTCTTCTCACTCTCTCTCTTCTCACACTCCTCTACTCACTTTCTCTCGTCACCATTACATATCTTTTTTCTTCTTAAGGGAATATATCTTTAACATACTTCAGCTGTCAGAAACTTGAATCCTTTCAAGGCACTAGTTAGGATCCATGTTATTTATGACATCTTCGCAACAAAATTCATTTGGGACTGGTTTACCTGATCCAGTTGATGTTCTTGTTGTTGAAGCTGAATTAGTAGGACCCTCGTAAGCTGTATGCTTGTGGTCACGACCCGTGTTCATGTAAGTCTGGACTCGATTAGATTTGATATGAATAGTTGTTTTTTGTATTGTCATATTTCTTCCCAGGTGCTCATTATTTTGAAAAAGTCATGGTTTTCCGTCTTTTGGTCCACGATCTGTTGGCTTAGGTTGTATTTATTACGAGTTTTAGAAATGCATGTATATGTGTTTGACTTTTTTTATCTGACTGCCTCCAGGGATGGCTCTGTTATACATAATATGCTAAAATTCTTCCATTTTTGTATGTCTTAGATTGAAATCACCAAGTTGCATCTCATCTAGTGGCTTATATACAGCCACAATGACTAAGTTTTGGTTATCGATCTATATCGCTAAGAACATCGACTAAAATTTGTTTCAGTAACGTGAAAATGAGCGACTATTTGACATACTGGCCAACTTTCCTTTGTTGCCTGTTCTTTCTGTCGCATCTAAACAAAATTGTACCCAGTTATGCATATTTCGCTGTCAACGGAGTCTTTTGTGTAGGTCTCTGTGAAGGCTGTAAACATCGCATTTGACTTCTCTAGAAGTCCACTGATGAAAGGTTTTTTGTTGGTGGATGGCTTAAGGATTTTGTTGTTGGTATTAGTGGTTGTGATTTTAGGGGAAGGGGATGGGGAGGCTACTGGCTGTGCCTTCAGTCCATCAAGGTACCAAGGTGGTGGACTATTTTAGTTATTTCTTGCCATTTTATTTTTTCGTTTCCTGCCGGTCAGGCAAGCGATCAGGTTTGCGAGATCAATGTACTCACCTAGTTGTGGTTACAGGGTCGTGTCACAGCTCCGGGCCTCCTGGGATGAACTACGAGGGGGAAGCACTGCGGGATTTTCTACCGGTCCATCCAGTGACCTGTTTATGTATTCAAATTCAAATTCAAAGTTTATTCTCTATAAGGATTACAATGCTGAGTTTACAGAATTTGGTTATTGTGTGGTTACATGTAGTAAAATAATGTACAGTGAGTTAGACATCAAGTTTGGCAAAATTTATAGCTCCTTGACTGTGTTGGAATGTGTCTTTGCGTTGCCTTAGTCCGTTTCCTTTACGACTACCTGGGTGTTCCTTTAAAACATCTGGTGTATAGTCTGGTCCCCATGCATCATGCGGGCAATTATTCGTGTTAAATTTCTCCCGACATGTATGCCACAGGAGGTCTCTCATCTTTTTCAGGTCACAACCGCCACATGTAAAAATGTCGACAACTTCTTTAATGTGATCCTGGTGATACTCTTTCTTTTTGTTTGCTCTGGTCTGTGATTGTGATGGATGTGATAGTGGCAACAGCTATGTTGCTCTTGGCTGGGGTGGGTACATCATTCCACATCATACGCAACATGGAATAACAAGTTCAGGGCAGCCTTGACTTGACCACGGTCGAACAGTTCAGATCTAGAGTGGCGAGAACCAACGAACTGCAGAAACGTAAATAGGACGTCAAACTGACCTATTATTATACCCATAGAAGATGGAAAGACGCAGGCAGTCGTCCTCACATAATCAACAACGTGTTATTCAGACTCTTATCCAGTACAGAAGTAGATGCTCTTACATAAATTTGTTTCTTGTACATCCCTGTGTACTGATTGAAGAAGCCTGTCTAGAGGCGAAACCTTTCAGTTAAGTTTCTCTCTGCAATGGTGTCTCTTCCACCAATAAATGACAAAAAAAAAGGCACAATACCGTGACTGGAACGATACACAAATAACCTCGTCGTAAGCTTCTCTCTTTTATGTGCGGGTTATTTGTGTATCTTCCCACCAATCGTCGGTTTTGCTCCATTTGACTCCATTTTACCTCATGTTGCACACGTTTCTCTTTAATATCCTTCTAACACTTCCTGAATACTTCATCACGATTTATTATGTCAATTCATCAAACCTTTCTCTTTTTTAATTCCTTCTTTTGTATTTGACTTCCCGGTAACCTTTCCCATTCTGTTTAGGAGTCCCACTTAAATTTAAAGCATTCTAGCCTCATGTACAATGGTCACTGGCTCTCATTCGAAGAGTTCAGTTCATTCGTACTCTAGCTAGAGTGTATATCAAATAATGTCTGGCTGGATTGCCTTCGCTACTTGTTCTCGAGGACTCCATGGCATGTTCGTTCATTCGATTTACCCTCTATCCTTCTGATCCTGCCATGAGGGTTTCAGTTCTTTTAGAATGGCACTGGACTTAATTTCATTCTCTGTTCAATATTCCTTATCTATAATCGCTATGTTAGGCATGTTGCTGTACTCATTTTGTTATTTTTTATCTCCTGCTTTTAGGTGACGGGTTGAAAATCAGTGCAATCATTCTCAAAGGACCACCTGACCCCTGATTACTAGTCCCTGCTGTATGTAAACACTGATATATATTCACGGATTTGTTTCCAGATCTAGTATACCGATATTTTGTGATATCTGGCCTCACAAGCTGTTATGAAATGCCTCCATCACTTTCTCATTCAGTTTAATCAAAGTTTCTGCCACTAAGACATTAATGAAATGCTGCCTAACACCCTCATGGCTTACCTTTGTTTTTCACCTTCCTATATACATCCTTCCCTCTTCCTTATTAGTATGCCTTCTTTCTCTCATGATTATCAGGTATATTAATTTCCGTTTATGCATGAAGTAAATGCTTGTTTTCTCTGACATAGTATTATAATCCGATCTTTGGACCTTATCAAGTTTTTGCACATGTAGGGTCTGCTGGGAGTTCCATGATGATTCTGGCGTAGGTCATGTCCCAGTGTCGGGCTTACATTTCTAAATGTGGGTCTAAGAATTTTTTAAATTAGTCTATGTCACGGTAGTTATATGGTTTATATGGATATCTGACAATGCGTTTTTTTGTACAGAGATTTTTTCTTGTATTGATATTTTTTTCAATTTTCTCACCATTGTCATGGGTCTTCTCTCTCTCCTTCCCTAATCATAATTACCTTTATTTTTTAAATAGACCTTTAGCCTGACTTTTCATGTAGCTTATTCAGATCTTTTAGGAACCTACTGTATTTGTCTCCTCATGTTTTCAGCCCTTGCATTATGTTTATATTAAGAAAAAATAGACATGTATATTTCAATAACTACTGATATGTCATTTACATATATAGAGAACAGTAGTGGCCCCAGCACTGATTCTTGTAGAATCCCACAAGGTACTCCCTCTCCCCCAAATATCTCTTTCTAATGTTCTTTGTGTGTTTTCTAATCCAATGATGTATTTTCCTCTTTTGCCCTGAATAATTATCTGGTTCTAATGAGTATCGAAAACAATTTGCAGTCCCGCAAGATGCAGCAATTTGTTGGTAGAATTTCATACAGTATATTTGACAGTTTCTTTTTGCAGGTATAACGTCTTGAGTTTCTCTGACATTATCCGCTTTTGGTGCTTTAAGTGACCCACCTCCAGTTATAATCTTGTCTAGTGAGCAGTGTAAATATCAGTGAAACCAACTTATAGATCAGTAAATTCTCTCTCTCTCGTAGCACGAATATGGCAACCACAATATTCCCCACCCTCCCCCTCTTCCCTGGTTTATTGCAAGTCTTCAGTGACTTGTTGAAAATCTTCGCTAAAAGGTGACACATTGCTTTTGTTTTTCTCTTAGTGTTTATGGATATACGCTGTTTAATGCCACTACGTTTTTATATCCAGCTACTGTTTTCAGGTAACTCTCGCTGTTCTACAGTGAAGATTATCCTCATGTCGGTCAGTTCTTTGCATTTATCCCTTTCATCCACCGTGAGATTTCCTCGTTTTCCAGCAATTTCCTGATCCTTTACGGTCATCTTTTTCTTTGATATGTGTGAAGCAGCTTTCATTTCCATTCCCAGTCTCTGAGATTCAATTCAATGTTCCTCCTCCAGCTCCCATTCCGTGGGCTTTCCTTCGGTCCCCATTCTTTGTTCTCTCCTCCTGCTCCCTTCTCCGGCTCTGATTTCCTTCTCTCTCCTCCTGCTCCCACTCTTTGCTCCCTCTTCCAGCTCAGATTTCCCGTTTTTCTTGTAAATCTTTCTTTATCTTCTATCATTTGATCGTGTAAATGATCTTGACATATACGTTGTCGAACTTGTAAAACATCCATCAAATATGTAATCCTTCATAGCACATATTTCTTTAATTTTTGGTCGCATGAAGTGCATATAAAGACGTTACAATTACTTCCTCATAAACTTCAGTGCTTCAGAACTTCCTCATAAACTTCAGTGCTTCAGAACTTCCTCATAAACTTCAGTGCTTCAGAACTTCCTCATAAACTTCAGTGCTTCAGAACTTCCTCATAAACTTCAGTGCTTCAGAACTTCCTCATAAACTTCAGTGCTTCAGAACTTCCTCATAAACTTCAGTGCTTCAGAACTTGCTCATAAACTTCAGTGCTTCAGACATTAGAAGTCTCCTTCAGCTTCTTCGATGATTTTATATCATGTTTTAATTACCATGTATTCATTAGTTTCTGGTTCATCTGCATCAAAAACAATAAAAGGTCATACCTTTGTTTCACCCAAGTTATTATACCTAAATTGTCTTCCCACCTCTGTCTGCTCTTCGGTTTTTCATTATCTTCCACTGTCTTCTTCAACTTAGCTTACTTGATGAATGTCAGTTATTAGTTACCTTTATTATTTTTGCTCTATGGTGTATACATCTGGTTCCCCCTCATTTAATCTCCTTAATCCCTTTAACCTCTTGCCTCAGCTAAGCTTACATTAGTTTTCAGGACCCACTTCGCTTAGTTTTGCTTTTTCCATATTACCTTTTACTATCAATCGATGATCCTTACTTACAGTAACTTTTTTCAACTCCCCAGTCATTTTAATCTTGAGCTCTGCATCCCATGCCACCCCAGTCCCAAAATTTGCTATTTGGAAGATGTCTTCATTTACTTTATCTTGCAAGCTAAAATCCTCATTATCACATTCTTTCATATATCTTTTCCCTCCTCTCTGGCTGTCTCTGATCCCACCCCTTTTTTTTTTTTTTGGGCCTTGCTTCTTAACTCTCTGTCTTATTTCACCTAACTTCCAGCAAATGTCGGCCGCCCTCTCGCCCTGGCGGGATCAAACAGATTCTCACTTTCACCCCACTCTCACAAACATGGCTGGCGAATCCTGTCTCCAACTTCTCAGGTCTGTGCTGTCCACTTGTTGTAAAATACGCTTGCGGAACCTGATGTGACTTCTGGCTACAAATAGCACTGACGTCTGACACTGTTCTGGGCTCAGCCCCACACTCCCTTCACCTCACTGAGTTCCGCTATTTGTACACTTATTCACTGATTTGTTTCACTGTTTTTTTTTTAACTGCACAGATCATACACCTTGTAGACTATACACCTTGTAGCTGAGTGCCTGTGTGTTACCTGGAAAAGATGGGTGGGTGAGAATGGGTAGGAGGATAGGTGGTGACACTGTAAGCCTTTGCTTTCACCAAGGGATTTTTGCACGAATAGTTTCACTTTTACTACGGCTATCCTGTTTTCACACACATCACTCCACCCTTAACTGTAATTCACTGTTATAGCGACTGCTCTTTCACCGAACCATGTCTCTTTCCCCTGATCTTATCAGTGACCTATTCATGATTTTCTCAGACACCCTTTGGGTAGCACCCACTTGTCCTCGCTGGCACTTGTTCCTTTTTCCCTCAATTGTTCTCTGTACTCGCGTTTCTCTCATGTTCCTAGCCTTGTCCTCCCTGCTGCCCTAGTTAAGCACAGGATCTTTAAGTATATTGTATCCCTTATCCTCATATTTGCTATAACCCAAATTTCTTTATGCTTTTAGTAATTAATGTCTAACGTTTTTGTTTTTCTGTTTGGCTGCTTTGCCTTACTGATTCGTTTTTCTTTTCCCTCCCCTTCCAGTTTTTTTTCTTATGTTTTTCTTTCATTTTCATTTGTCTACGTCCAATTTTCTTTTTCTTTTCATTTCTACAACACATTCGAATTTTAAAAATTGAAGAATCATTTGAAACTAATTGGGCTCTATAGTTATTATCCTCTGTTTTAGATTTCGCTGAAAGTGGGAAAATCAGTTACCCTCACTTCTCACTCTTGCGAATATATTCGTGGGGGGTAGTTTAGGTTTGATCCAAGGGAAGAGGAAAGGTAGCTTTAACTTTCTTCAATGAAAAATTGTTCAATAGCATTAAAAACCTTCCTTCACCCTGATGGGGGGTTGGTTAATAAAGTTTTCTATTATTGCCCCATTAACATTGCAAGTCTCTGGCTCATAATGGTGGCTCGTGTTAATGTTTACACGTTTGAAATTCTCCATAATCAGTAAGTTTTTATTTACCCTGCATGCTCTCTGCTGCTATCTCCTGGATTCTAAATCTTGACTTACATTTTTTCTTCAAACTGGACCTCCTGTTTTTTCAGGGACGAGACGGAGAGATGTGTGATCATGATGGCATTTCCATCCGTACTGCTGATTAAGTAGCTCCAGGAAGCTATTAGTGTAGCCTTCAAATCATTATTCATAATCTTTGGGGTCTCTGGTCATTTAACATTCTCCTAAACTGATTTAATTCTCAGCTGTTAATCAAATTGGTAGTTGTTCTTTATTATTATTTAACATGTTTTTCCCTTCTCTCTTTTTCACTGTGCTCCCTCTCTGGAAAAAAAATAATTAACTTCCCTCGTAAGCTGTGTCTCACTGAAGGTTTGACGTCTGATTGAAAGCGTGTACTCACCTGTATGTTGTTAAAGGGATCAGTTCTGTGAGTGTGTGTGGGGGGGGGTTTACATATGCATTACATTACATATATATATATATATATAATATATATATATATATATAAAATATATATATATATATATATATATATATATTATATATATATATATATATATGGGAAGGAGGGTTTTTTTTGAGATGTCAAGTATGAAATTATAAGTATAATAGGCAGCCCCAAGCTTTTTCTAGTGGTTTTTATAACAGGTCATGTGGTTTGAGAAAATGCGTTTCTCGTAGGACACTATATACATGGCTCTAAGTCTTTGTTCATACAGGAGATCCCTTATGCAGTAAATCATTTTAGTCATTCTTCTCTGTATGTTCTCCAATGATCTATATCCATCCTGTAGTAAAGAGGCCAAAACAACTGAGCTGCAAAATCCAAATGAGGCCTCACCAGTGATGTATAGAGCTGTAAAATAAGTTTTTGGATTCTATTCTTGAAATAAATCCTAGTAATCTGTTAGCCTTATTGTGCTCACTTAGACACTGTTATCTTGACTTTAGATTTCTGCTTACCATACCCCCCAAGTCCTTTTCACACTATAGTGGTCAAGCTCCACTTCATCTAGTTTATAACTTCGAGGTTTATTTTCATTACCAAGGAATAGGACTTTACACTTGTCCACATTGACCTTCATCTGCCACTTTTCAGACCAAGACATTAATTTGTCCAAATCCTCCTGCAGTTCACTGGTATCCTCCTCAGAATGAATCGTACAGCCTATTTTTGTATCATCAGCAGATTTGCTCATGTCACTTGTAATTCCTTCATGAAGGTCATTAATGTAAATTATGAACAACACTGGGCCCAAAACTGATCCCTGTGGAGCACCACTAATGACTAATCCCCATTCAGATTTGAACCCATAAATGGAAATTCTCTGCTTTCTATTGGTAAGCCTCTATCCATGCTAGAACTTTTCTTAAGAGTCTCTTGTGAGGTACTTTATAGAAGGCTTTACTGAAATCCAACTAACAATATCATCACTGTCTACTGCCTCAAATGTTTTGTTGAAGAATGTCAGTAAATTTGTCAGGCAGGAACGACCTCTCGTGAGCCCATGCTGAGATTCATTAATCAAATTATGCTCTTCAAGGTAACTTCTAATAATATCAACTATAATTGATTCTAATAATTTGCCTAATATAGACGTCAAGCTTACTGGACGGTAATTTGAGTGAATGGACTTATCTCCTGATCTGAATAGAGGAGCCAATTATTTTTCTTCCCCAATCCCTTTGGGACAACACCTAGGAAAGACGCATTAAACACCTTGTTAAGACTGACTAAGTTCGATCTTGCACTCTTTAAATACCCTGTGCCCAGTTTCATCTTTCAAAAATGAAAATGCAAAAAAGGGGCCCGAAGATTTGGAACCTTTGCCTGAAACAGCAAGAGGCCCCCTGCCCCAATCAGTTTAGGACCTTACTCAAAAACTCATCTCTAAATAAAAAACATACACACATCTTGCTAAACCACCAACCAAATTCTAAGCAATTTTCCCCCAAAATTTTTATTACCCCCTTAACTTTTTAAACCCATTATTCCAAAATTTTTAAAGTGATAAAAACATGAATTTATGATTTAAAATGAACTTAATTCCCGGACATTAAAAATGTTTGATTGTATAAAAAAATTTGTACCCCCTCAATTAATAAAAAAGGGGAAAAAATTTTAAAACTTTTTGTTTTCCAACACTTCCCTTTTCTAGATTTAAGTAGTCTTAAAAGTTATGGTTAAGTTTGCCTAAAAATGATTTCGGTTTTTAAATAGGGGCTTTTTTTGCTCCAATCTTTTTATAAATACGCAAAGAAAGGTGTTGGAAAAAATTGGGTTTCCGAGAATTTCCCCAAGGGGGGAAAACAAAAACCGTTCGAGGGCCCTTCCACACTTTTTAAATTTGTTAAAATTTCCCCTTTCCGGGAAAGAAAGTGGGTAGTTTTTAAAACTTTTTAGTACCTAAAAAACCACACCATTTATTAGGTTTTTGAGGAACGTAGATAATAAGGTAGCCCTAAGCCCTTAACATAGGAAAGCAAAAGGCCGAATGTTAGGCAAAAAACTGGTTTATGTTAGTTTTGGGAGAACTGGCAGCCCAAGTTTGAACGGACGAAAAGCGGGTCTCGAAGACCCCGAGCTTCCTTCAAAAGACTAGACACCATCTAAAACAAAAATTTTGGCGTGATAGCGGGCGGCCCCCACTTTTTTTTCACTTTTGGGGACCGGGGGAAAATTAGGTGGAGGCCCCCTTGGGATGTACCCCCCCGGCCTCCGTAAGGCCCAAAAGTAAAAAAAGACTCCACTTTTTTTTTTGGTTTTCCCGTGTCTGGGGAAAGTTGCGGGTGATTTTTGAGCTTTGGGCCCTTTGTTAAGCGGGCATGCTTCCCCCGTACGTACCAGCGTCTCTTGTCACCCTAGAAGTAGTGTCACTTACTGCATAGTTTTCCCCGGGGGATTTTTTTCCCCTTTGGGAAATAGGAATTTCTGAGGTGCGGGCGGGTTTTCACAAAATTAACGAGGGAAATTGCGGGAAATTTAAGGCTCCCGGGTTCCCCAAGTGGTTCTGAGGGAAAGGGTCCAGGGGGACAAAAGCTTAGGGAGGTTAAAAGACCAGAATAAAATTCTACATCCCAAGAAATTTTTAGTCCTTTAAACTGCTACAGGTAGATTTTTTGGGCAACATCAGTCTTTTTATAAAAAAATCGTCCTTAAGCCACTTTTTGAGGCTAAAAAGGTATCGACCTCAGAGCTCAGTGTCAACAGAGCTTCCGGGGTAGGCGACTCACTTGGGGGCCCAAAGAAAAATTTTCACCATGGAAACCCCTAAGAAAAGAAATAAATTTATATTATTTTTATTATTACTGAAAACTGTGCTGCTAAAAAGGGTTGCTAAAAGTTTTCTCGGGAAAGTCCCTTTTTGGGTATGAAATTTCGGGTGAAAAAAAAAAAAAGTGAATGGCAAAAACTGGGCGTTTTCCAGTCAACTAACTCCAATGGAAACATTCGCTCCCTAAAAAAAGGGTTTTTGAGGGGGGGTTTGTGCTCTGCACCCCTCTGCTGTTTGTGGGCGGCCCCCCCTTGTCATTTAACCCCTGGCTGCGCGGTTTTAAGGGGTGCTGCCCACCCCTTTCTGAAAAAAACAACATAGGTGCACTGTGAGTGTCAAAGGGCGGTGAGACGCAGGAAAAATACTGTGGGTTGAGCTATTTAAAGGGGAACGATAACGCCTTGTCTGCGCAATTTCTTCAACTACGGTTTATAAAATGGGTTAGTCACCAGGTTTCGGGAAACGTAATCTTAGCGTAACCCAGCTGTCATTTAAAATTTGATAGATGTTTTAAAGGGTTTATACGTGGATCAATTTTACGCAACTTTTCCTTTGAGGCGGACGAGGGGAAAATTTTTTAAGGGAAAATTTTTTTTAAACCATTGGGCGGGGCTTTTATCTCAACATGGTAGGGGGCGGCGGGTTTGCCTATGTGGTTACCCAGGGGGGTTCTTTAAACCTCAAAAGGGAACGTTAAAGGCACCCAATCCCGCCAAATGTGTACTACAAATTTCGGGGAGAAGGTAATGGTAATGTACCCAGGAAAAACGCCGTACATGCCGCCTAGTGGTGGTATGTTCACTTGCGGCGCCCTGTGACAACAAAAGAATTTTGGCCTGGACCTGTGGTGGATGTCGCGGCCCCGTTTTCAAAGGGGGGCAGGTAAAAAAACAAATCGGATGGCGGGCGTGGTGTTTTGTGGGGGGATAGTGGTTGGGGCACACAGGACGGTGGTGATTGGAGTCCCTCCCCCACGGGCCTGATCGGGTTATCGTCTTGTGGTTAAGGAGGAGCAGCAATTACAGGAGGGTTCCGAGATTGGGGAAAGAATTGGGGGAAGGTGTTTGAAAAATTTGTCACCCCCAAAGGGGAAAGAAAAATTCTGGGCGGGTGTCATCGGAGACCCGTCGCTTCCAGAAAGTCGGAGACGGGAAAATTTTGGGGGACGTAAAGGGTGGTTTGGGTCGCCCGCTTTAAACCCTTTAAAAACCTTTTCTCAGGTAGGGGTGGAGGTTCATGAAAAGGCAACATCTGATCAAGATATTGAAAACTTGACGGTCAGGGAAAAGAGGGCGGTACGTCAGATTCTATAAAGTCCTTACCCCCTGCAAAAAGGGCCCTGGGAAACAGACTGAGGTGAAGTGTGAAGGTAGTGGTGTAGGTGGTGGTCCCAGATAGGAGGCACCCGGAAAAAAAGGGGGGGGAAAGAGAGCACTCTAAAGGTTTGCCCAAAACTTAAATTCAAGCTCTGGAGTTGTTAAAGGGAGAGAAAAAGAAGCGGGGTGGAAACTTTTAATGGCCTTAGGTGTAGGAAAATTTTTAATGGGTTATGTCGGTAAAGAGAAAATTGGTTTCGAAATTTTCCCTAAAAAAATCAAGAGGGGATGTTGTTTTTCCTGAGGAGCAAAAATTTTTTAAAGGGGGTTTGGGATTTGGGAAGGTTTGGCGGGATTTCGAGTAGTTACCCTGCCATCCCCCCCAATCAAAAAGGGGGTTTTGGGGGGAATTTTAAAAATAAGGAGGGGACCCGTTTTTTTTGCGAGAACGAGGGGGGAGGGGGAAAGGGGGGGTGTTGCGTGTGGAGGGGGTGGGGGAGGGGAACGGTGTTCTTTGTAGTTTTGTATGGCCGCGGGAAAAAAACATAAAGGAAAAGATTGTTTTTGGGTGTGTGGGTTTTGTGTTTTTTTAAGTGCACTCCCCGGGAGGTAGAAATTTGTTGGTGGGGTTTGGGGAATAGTGTAATCAGGGTGGCTGATGTGGACCCAAAAGGGGCTGGATATTATTGGGGCCTTAGGGTTTTATTAAGGGTGTTGGTTTTCGGGGATGCCTTCGGGGGGGGGCGGGGGGGGAGCTGAATTTTACTTTTTTGTTAGGAGGGGGATATGTGCGAGACTAGTTAGTGCCCTTTTTCCCCAATTAGTGGTTTGGTGAAATCTTTCAGTACTTTGGAGGCTAAAATGTCAATCTTTAGGGCAGTGGTGGTGGAGGTTGGGGGGGGGCCCCGGGCGGACATTTATAGAAGTTATTAAAAATTTAAAATTTATAAGTGTATTTAGGGGGAGGAGGAGGGGTTGGGGGGTTTTCAGTCCTATGGAGGGGCTTATGTGGAAGAAAGGGATGGAGAATTTGGGTGACATGGTGGGATAGTGTTGAAAAGGGAAAGGATTAAAAAAGTTTTATGTGGAAAAGGGAAAAACTTATTAAAAATTTTAAAAATTTAATGGATGGCAAATATTTGAGGTTTGGGTTAAGAGGTTTGCTAGGGGCGGGGGGAAAGGTGGGAATTTTTTTTTCCTATGGATGAAAAAATAAAAAAAGGGGGGGTTTTGGGGGGGGAAAAATAAAAAGGTTTCATGCTGAAAAGGGTGCAGGCAGGGGGGAAGGGGTGTTTTGGGGGGCGACAACCCGTCCGTTTTGTTTTTGCGGAAATCAAAAGAAAAGGAAAGGGGGTGCCCAGCAATCCCTTGTTTAGGGGTTAAGGGAAGGGTTTGGGGGGAATTTATAGAGCAGGGCAGGAATAGAACCAAGGGGGAGGTTGCGTATGCGGAGGTTTGGGTACGAAAAAAAGTAGGGAAAACCGGGGGGGGGTGGGTGACGTGGCTTGGCCCAATTTGTGTATGTATGTATTTTGAAATTTAGGAAATAGGATAAAAAGGGTTTTTGGGGGTGGGACTTTTTCGGCAGGGGAAATGGGAAAAATGCTTTAAAGGGGGGGAATGGGGGGAAGGGGAAAGCGCCGGGGTTAATTGACGGTCCCCAGTAGAATTTTATTTACAACATTGGAGGGTTAATAAGGGGATTTTTAGTTGGGTTTATTTAATGTATAAAGGGGAAAGGGTACTTTGGGGGAGAAGCAGGTAAAAGCAGTTGAGTGTTTTTTCCCCCAAAGGGTTTCAAGGGGCACCCCACCCTTGGGGAAAATACCGAGCCTTATCAGGGTTTTCAACTATAAGGTTTTTTCGCAAAAATTTTAAAAAAAGGGGTTCAAATGTGTTGTGGGAAGGGTCGTTCAAAATCTCATTTTGGGGTTTGGGGGGAAGGTCGTTTGTTTGAAAGGACATGGGAAAAATTTAAAATTTTTTTGTGGAAGAAAAAGGGGGGGGGTGGGGGGGGGCCCTTTTTTTGGCCTAAATTGGCGGGGACATTGATAGAGGGGAAAAGGGGGGTTTTTGCGGGTTATACTTAGGAGACGGGTTTTTGGAAAGGGAAAATATTTTAGAGTGGGTAAAAAAGCTATACGGGGGGCGAAAATGGGAAAATTAAGATTAAGGGGTTGTATTGGGGGGATATTGCAAGGGGTTAGGGGCCTTAGCAGGGTCCCCCATGTCCCAAATATTGTTTGCGTGTTTCCAGGCCCCCTTTTTTAGAATGGGGGGGCCGGCAGCTTATTAGGGCCCATGGGGGGAAGTGGGGGGGGGTGGGGGGGCCCGGGCCCGGGGTTTTAATTGGAACTTTTAAAGACACCACGTGCCCCTTTGTAAAGGGGGATCCCAAAGGGGGAGTGTTGGAGGAGGTTTTTCCCAATTTTTGGGAAGTGCCCGGGTTTGCAGGAAAAATAGGCGAATAAAGGGGGCTTGGGTTGGGTTTTTGGGGGTGGGGGGTGGGGGGGGGAGATGTAATGTTTTTAAAGAATGGGGGGAATGTTTTAAAGATTGTGGTATTATTTATAAGGATAAAACCATGGTTGGGGCCGCGGGGGGAAAACCCGGGTTAGGTTAGTGGAAAGGGTTCGTGGGGCGTCAAGGTGTTCTGAGCCCCCAGCCCTAACTCTTAACGCGAGTGTTTGTCGAAAAACATTTATTGTTTAGAAAAAGTTTTGGCATGTTGCAGCTGTTTTCCCTAAAATTAAAAGGGCCGCGATTTGGGGGAATTCAAAGGACGGGGTAAAAAATTTTTGGGGGGTTCACGTTGTAAATTGGTTACGGTGGGGTTGTAAGTACCTGTAAGTCAGGGTGGGGGGGGTTGTGGTTTTTGAAAACGGGGGGAAAAATTTGTGTTTTTTAAAATGGGAAAGTTTTGCGTGGGGTGTAAAAACGGGGGGCCCGGGTTGGGAATGTTACACACAGGGGGGTGGGTGTGTGGTATCGAGGAATGGAGTTGAGGGAATGCAAATCTTTTGGGGGCTGTGATTTTGGGTTTAAAGGGAAACTGAAAAAAGGGTTCTTTTAAAAGGGGTTTTGTGAAGGTTATTGTAGGTGGGGTGCGTTATCCCAGTTGGGGGGTTTTTTCCCCCATGTAGGAGGAAGGGAAATTTGGGTTTTTGATTTAGTAAAATAATTTAAACCCCCTCGGGCGCTTTGGGGTTTGATGTTTCTTTTCCCTGCAGGGGATCCGGGCCGTCGGGTGAGTTTCACGAAACAGACAGGTTGTAGAGGGTGGGGGGTGTGGTATCTGTGGAGGGATGAAACTCCCTTTCCCAAAGTAGTTTACTTTTGTAAAGGGGCTAGGGGGAGGTTGGGTTGTGGTTAAGTAGGTTGGGTTACAGAGGGTGGGGGGCCGTGGGGGGGCGGTTTTTGCTTTGTTTTTAAGTCAAATTTTCGGGGGGTTTTAGACGAGTGTCGTAAGAGCTTTTTTTTATATCATGGTAGATTTTTATATATTTTCTGGGTGATGGGGGGGGAGAGGGGATATTGAGGAGAGAAGAAAGGTTTTTGCGGAAACCCGTTAAAATAGTACGAGGTGTCGTAACAGAGATTTTTTAAAGGGGGGAGGGGGGAAACCCCAGGCTTTCTCAGGGGGGATAGGGGGGCTTAACTTGGGGATTCCGAAAATCGGGTGATTGATAATGAGTGAGTAAAGGGTTTTTCATGGTTTGGGAGGGAGTCGGGGGGGGTCACAACGGGCTCCCCTTTCCTTGGGGGGGGGGGGGGGTCGTGGAGTGTTGTGAAGGGGGTTTTGGGAAAAGGTTTTCCCCGGGTTTTTTCTTTGAAAATTTTATGGCACCCCAAGGGGTGGGAATGAAAGGCTCAAGGCTCTTTTAATTTTTGATACACACTTTTCAAATGTAGGTATAATATAGAAAATTTTTTTTATGTTTTAATTTGATGGTATCATTTGATGACACAAATTCTTGGGGTAAAGTTTTTTTGCAAATTAAAAGTTGTTTTAGTTTGTTTTTTGGTTACGTCGGGATTTTTTTTGCACGATGAGAAATATTAATACTGTTTTCCCCTTTTGCTTTCAGTGTTTTTGGGAATTAATGGGTTTTTTGTAAAAATTTTTGTGTTTTACGGGCGTGTGGGTGTGGCGTGGGGGTTGTGTGTGTGGGGGTGTGGGGGTGTTTTGTTTATATATTTACCCCTTTCAAATTTTTTTGGGCCCTTTGTCAGGGGGTCAGACTTATTTTAATACTTTATTTATGTAGGACTCGATTTTTTTTTAAATTTTTATAATTAGGGTCTGTCCCTGTTTCCCGGGTTTGGGTCAATGCAAAGTTCTTGAGGGTTAAGTTTTAGTTTATGTTTTTTTTTTCGTAGGGTTGGTATATTAAAGCGGAAATTGTTAGGGGATATAAAATTAATGTTCTATTTAAGATTTTGAGGTTGGGTTTTTGGTTTTTTTTTATTAATGCGAAGGATGGGGTTTTTTTTGACATAAATTTTGTATATTTTTTGTTCAAGTGTATTGACCTTTGTCAGATGTCTTGTAAAAATTACAAGTTTATATATGAAAGGGTTTTTGCATTAATGAATTTGTATATATGTAAATTTTTAATGCCCCGGTGACAGTATTTTTTTTGTTAGGGTTTTTTCCGTAATTTTTCTTGTTGAAATGTTTGGCAGCAATACTTCCCAAAGCATTAGGGAAATCCTTTTGGGTCATTTTAAATTTGATTGAGATCCATATGTTTCTTTATTTTTATGTTAAACTTATTATTTTTAAATAAAATAAAAAAAAAAAACTTACTTTATTGGTATTTTTTACTTATAGACAAGGGGAAAGAAAAAGCCTCTGGTAGGCAAAACTTTTTTCCTAATAAAAAAACTCGAAAATTTGTGAAAAAAAAATACAAAGGGAAGGAAAACTTTTTATAAAGACTTTTTCCTGGGGACAACCTCCTTCATTTCAATACCCCAAGGGAAATGTCTACAACGGGGAAAACTACCGGGAAAGGAAGTTTTGGGGATCAGCCCCCCCCCGGGGCCCCAGCCCTTTTGACCGGGCCCTTCCCGGGGATCGGGGTTTTTGATAAACCGGCTGTTACTGCTAACGGCCAAAACCCCAAACGAAAAAATTACACCCCGGCGATAAGGTACTGACTTTAAGTATTTTCCAATGCCTCTTGAAGGCACCCACTGATCTATTGGTTATTCCCCTTATCCGGGTGGGGGGCTGTTTGAACGATTTGGGGCCCGGAAAATTAATTGTGTTTTCTCTTATTGTACAAATTGGTCCCCCTTACTTTTCTTTGGGGGTTTAAATTGAAACGGTCTCCCCATTTTTTTTCTTTCGTGGGAATGATTTATTTTTGCAAATTCGGGGAACCAAACCCCAATACGTCTGAATGAGGGGATTTTCCCAGATCAAATGTTTCCCAAAAATTTGGGGTGTTTGCGCAGCTTAAAAGGCACTAAAGGTTCTCTGTACTTTTCCCCTTGGTCTCCAATTTCACCCCCCTTTTAATGGGATGTTTTTTGTACAAAAGATTCCAGCCTAAGAGAACAAGTGATTTGTTTGGGAAATCGTCTTTTAGTTGGGCATCATTTTTTTTGAAGGTTCTCATTATCCGCATTCCCTTTTCCTTGCAGTTTTTGATAGAAACCCACTCTTTTTCTCCTTGTAGGAAAAATCCCCTAAAACATTACCACTCCCAATTTCACACAAACTTTTCTGTCTATTGTATTATTAGAGTTTGTGGTTACTCAGTTCAGTTTTTTTTTCCCCCAAGTTCTCCATAAGGGGGAAAATTGAAATTTGTTTCACGAAAAATCATATTATTATCCGTTGCACTTTTTCCGTTGCTTGGGGATTTCCCAGGGCCTTCAAGGGAAAGACAGTTTCATGAGATTCTAGTATCGTTTTTTCCAAAGATGACACGGTCTGGGGTTTTACATCTCTGTCTAGTTGTTAGAGGATAGAAACAGGATGGGTGCGAGTACTGGCTTGGGGAAACAATTTTTTTTGGCCATGGCAGCCTCCAATTAAAATTTTTTAACCCACTACTTTTGTATTTGATTGGGTAAAAAGTTAAAGATCCATCTTCCCATTTCCGCCAGTTATCTCTTTGACGTGTTTTTGTGGGGCTATAACACAATGATCACACTTTTTAAAAGGCTTTTGAAAAAATCTGCATTACTTATGTCTGCTTTTCTTTTTTGTTTTCCAGGCATCCAAGAAATTTGGAAATACATTGACAGGATTTTGAGGTTTCATTCACGGGGAAAATAAAATAAATGTCTATTTAATGATTAGGGGTCACTAACAAAAAAGTTGTATTGAGACTTCAGTATCCCCAACTCATTTTTTTAAAGGGTAAATTGTCCCAGTGCCAACTTGTTGAAAAAAAGGCCCCTGACTGATGGGGTTTTTTTGTCTTGTTTTTATATATAAAAAAAATTTTTTTTTTAAATTTTTTTTCGATTTCACAAAAATTGTTTTTGGCCCCTCCCCCTTTCCTGGACCTGAATAAATCATTTTTTTTAAAAGCTCAATATTTTAAACTTCCCTGGTCATTTTTATTTCCATTTTTCCAAATAATCCCCCCCCCCTTTTTGGGGGACCTCAGTGATTCTTGGGTTTTCTTTTTAAGGATTTTTCTCTCTCTCTCTCTTCCCCTCTCTCTCTCTCTCTCTCTCTCTCTCTCTCTTTTCCTCTCTCACCTATTTACTTTCTTTTTTCTTTTTAAAGGGAAAATTTTTTTTAACATACTTCAGCTGTCAGAAACTTGATCCTTTCAAGGGCACTAGTTAGGATCCATTTTAAATTTATGACATCTTCCCCAACAATTTCATTTTGGACTTTGGTTTAAACCGGGATCCCATTTTATGTTCTTGTTTTTGAAGCTGAATTAAGTGAAGGAAACCCTCGTAGCTGTAGGGCATTTTGCTGGTCACGACCCGTTTTTCATTTTTAAGTCTGGACTTCGATTAATTTTGTTATGAATTATTTTTTTTTTGTATTGTCATATTTCTTACCAGGTGTCTTTATTTTTTGAAAAAAAGGGTCAAGTGTGTTTTCCATTTCTTTTTTTGGTTTCCACGATCTTTGGCTTAGGTTGTTTTTTTTAAACAGAGTTTAGCAATGCATGTAAAATGTGTTTGATTTTTTTTTCTTTTGGAGTCCCCTCCAGGGATGGTCCGGGTTTTAACATAATTTTGCAACATTCTTCCATTTTTGAATGTTTTAGATTAAAAATCCCCAAAGGTTGAAATCTCTCTAGTGGCTTTTTTTCACCCACAAAACTAATTTTTGGGGTATCGTTTCTAAAAACGTTTAAAAAACGATTTCATTTGTTTTTTTTTACCTGTGCAAATAGCGACTATTTTCCCATACGGGGCCCAACTTTCCTTTGTTCCCTGTTCTTTCTGTCCATCTAAAAAAAATTGTACCCAGTTATGCATTTTTTCGCTGTCAAGGGAGTTTTTGTGTAGGTCTCTGTGAAGGGTTTTAAACATCGCATTTGACTTTCTTGAAGTCCCCTTAAAAGAAAGGTATTTTTTTGGGGATGGTTAAGGATTTTGGGTTTTTGGTATTATTGGGTTTGTGAAAAATTTTTTTTTTTAGGGAAGGGGATGGGGGGTACTGGGTGTGCCCTTTAGGGCCCTCAAGGGACCAAAGGGGGTGGAAATATTTTTTTATTTCTTGCCATTTTATTTTTTTTTTTTCCTGCCCGGCAGGCAAGGGGATCAGGTTTGCGAGATCAATTAATCCCTAGGGTTTGGGTTACAGGGGTCGTGGGCCAAAAATCCTTGGCCTCCTGGATGAAACTACGAGTGGGAAGGGGAAATGCGGGAGTTTTTTACCGGTCCCCTCCAAAATGAAACCCGTTTATGTTTTTAAAATTTAAATTTTAAATTTATTCTCTATAAGGGTTACAATGCTGAGTTTTACAGAATTTGGGTTTTTGTGTTGGGTTTCCCTGTATTTTAAATTTAAAGTACAGTGAGTTGACTCAAGTTTGGCCAAAAATTTTTAGCTCCTTTCTGTGTTGGAATTTTCTTGTGCGTTGCCCTTTTGTTTCCCTTTCCTTTACAAATTTCCTGGGTTTTTCCTTTAAAACATCGGTGTATAGTTTGGGCCCCTTTCATCATGCTGGGATTATTTTTTGTTAATTTTCCGCTTTTATGCCCAGGGGGTCTCCATCTTTTTCAGGTCACAACCGCCACAGTAAAAATTCCGGGAAAAATTCTTTTTAAAGTGATCCTGGGGATCTCTTTCTTTTTGTTTTTCTCTGGTCTTTTGGGGTTGTGATGGATGTTTAAAGTGGCAACAGCTATTTGCTTTGGTGGGGTGGGTACATCATTCCCCATCATAGCAAAATGGAATAACAAGTTCAAGGGGAGCCTTTACTTGACCCCGGTCGAAAAAGTTTTAGATCTAGAGTGGCGGAACCAACGAAAAATGCAGAAAAAGTAAATAGGGGCGTCAAACTGACCTATTTTTTTACCCATAAAATGGAAAACGCAGGCAAATCGTCCCACATATTAACAAAGTGTTATTCAGAATCTTTTTTCCAGTTTCTTTAAATAGATGCTCTTACATTTAAAAAGGGTTTTTTGTACCCTCCCTGTGTACTGATTGAAAAAGCCCGTCTAAAGGGGAAACCCTTTTAGTTAAGTTTTTTCTGCAAAAGGTGGGCTCTTCCCCAAAAAATGCAAAAAAAAAAAGGGAAAAAATACCCTGACGGGAAAAGATACACAAATAACCCCCGTCCCTAAGCTTCTCTCTTTTAAAGTGCGGGTTAAATTTGTGTATCTTCCCCAAACGCGGTTTGCTCCATTTGACTCCCTTTTCCTCATGTTTTCACACGTTTTCTTTAATATCCTTCTAACACTTCCCAATTTCTTCTTTAAAAAATTTATTATGTCAAATTTTTTCAAACCTTTTTTCTTTTTTAATTCCTTCTTTTTTATTTGGGCTTCCCGGGAACCTTTTCCCCTTCTGTTTAGGAGTCCCCCCTTCAATTAGAATTTTTACCCCCATGTACAATGGGGCCTGGGTTCAATTTGAAAAAGGGTTTAATTTTATTCGGGACTCTACTAGATGGTTTTTCAAATAATGTCTGCTGGATTTTCCCTTTTCCTTTTTGTTCCGAGGACCCAGGCATGTTTTGTTCATTCGATTTCCTCTATCCCTTTTGATCCTGCCCTGAGGGTTTTAGTTTTTTTTTAGAATGGCACCCGGGCTTAATTTTATTCCCCTTTTCAATATTCCTTTAAACTTAATCGGGTATTTTTAGGGATGGGTTTCTGAAAAAATTTTGTTTTTTTTTTTATCTCCCGCTTTTAGGTGGGCGGGGTTTTAAAAACAGTGCAATCCCTTTCAAAGGGCCACCTGACCCCTTTATAGTCCCCCGCTGTAGTAAAACACTGATTATATTCACGGATTTTTTTTCCAGATCTAGTATACCCATATTTTGGGGATATTGGCCTACAATGTTAAAGAAAATGCCTCCATCACTTTCTCATTTAGTTTAATCAAAATTTCTGCCACCAAAAACATTTTAAAGAAATGCTGCCTAAACCCTCATTTGGGTTACCTTTGTTTTTACCCCCGGATATACATCCTTTTCCCCCCTTTTCCCTTTTTATTTTGCCTTTTTTTCTCTCAGGAAATTTTCAGGTATATTAATTTCCGTTTATGCATGAAGTAAATGCTTGTTTTTTTCTTTACATAGTATTTTATTTGATTTTTTGGGGCCTTTCAAGTTCTTCACTTTTAGAGCTGCTGGGAGTTCCATGAAGATTCTGGCGTAGGGCATTTTTAGTGTCGGGCTTACATTTCTAAAAAGTGGGTCAAAAAATTTTTTTTAAATTTGTCTATGTCACGGTAGTTTTTAAAGGTTTATATGGATACTGACAACGTTTTTTTACAAGGGTTTTTTTTTGGGATTGATATTTTTTTTAATTTTCTACCATTGTCATGGGTTTTCTCCCCCCCCCTTCCCCAATCCCTAATTAAACCCTTTTTTTTTTTAAAAAAACCTTTTTCCCGACTTCTCAAAGTAGTTTTTCAGATCTTTTAGGAACCCACTGTTTTTTGTCTCCTCATGTTTTCACCCTTTCATTATTTTAAAAATTAAAAAAAAAATGACAGGGATATTTTTAAAAACTACTGATATGCATTTACTTTTATAGAGAAAAGTGTTTGGCCCCCGCAAATGTTTTTTTGTAGAATCCCACCCAAGGGACTTCCCCTCCCCCAAATATTCCCTTTTTAATTTTTTCTTTTTGTGTTTTCTAATCCAAGATGTATTTTTCCCCTTTTGCCCGGGAAAAATTTTCTGGTTCTAATGAGTATCGAAAAAAAATTTGCGTCCCGCAAATGCAGCAATTTGTTGGGAGAAAATTTTATTCTTTTATTTGGGCAGTTTCTTTTTTTCAGGGATTAAAAACCCTTTAGTTTTCTGACATTTTTTCCCCTTTTGGTGCTTTAAATGACCCCCCACCAGTTATAATCTTTTCCCAGTGGCAGGGAAAAAATCAGTGAAACCAATTATAGATCAGTAAATTCCTTTTCCTTCCGTAGCACGAATTTGGCAACCCAAAAATATTCCCCCCCCCCTCCCCCCCTTTTCCCCGGTTTATTGCCCCGTCTTCAAATGACTTGTTGAAAATCTTCGCAAAAAGGGGACACATTGTTTTTTTTTTTCTCTTTGTTTTTTTGGGTATAACCCCCGTTTAAAGCCACTAAAGTTTTTTTTTTTCCCCGCTACTGTTTTCAGGTAACCTTTGCCCGTTTTTACAGGGGAAGATTATCCTCATGTCGGTCGTTTTTGCTTTATCCCTTTCAAACCACCGGAATTTCCTTTTTTTCAGCAATTTCCCGATCCCTTTTCGGTCCCCCTTTTTTTTTTTGATATTTTTGAAACACTTTCCCTTTCCTTCCAAATTTTCTGAATTCAAATTTAATGTTTCCCCTTTCCCGCTCCCTTCCGTGGGGTTTTCCCTTTGGCTCCTTCTTTTTTTTCTCTCCTCCGCTCCTTCTCCGGTCTGATTTTCCCTTTTCTCCCCCTCCTGCTCCCCCTCCCTTTTCTCCCCCTTTCCCGCTCAGATTTCCCCTTTTTTTGAAATCTTCTTTTTTTTCTACATTTTGAACGTTTTAAATGATCTTAACATATACGTTTTCGAACTTGTAAAAATCCATCAAAATGTAATCCTTTATAGCACATATTTTCTTTTTTTTTTGGTGCAAAGGGGGCATTAAAAACCCTTTCAATTTTTTTCCCATAAACTTCAGTGCTTCCCGAACTTCCCCCATAAACCCTTTATTTCTTCAGAATTCCTCAAAAATTCAGGGTTCGAACTTTCATAAACTTTTAGTGCTTCAAAATTCCTCATAAACTTCAGTGCTTCCAAAATTTTCCCCATAAACTTCAGTGCTTTTAGAACTTCCCCCATAAACTTCATTTCTTCGAACTTGTCTTTAAAATTCATGCTTCAGACATTAGAAGCTCCTTCAGCTTTTTTCGAAAGATTTTATACATGTTTTAATTTTCCATGTATTCATAAGTTTTTGGGTTTATCGCATCAAAAACAAAAAAAGGTCATACCCTTTTTTTCACCCAAGTTATTATACCTGATTGTCTTTTCCCCCCTGTCTCTCTTTCGGTTTTTAAATTTTCTTCCAATGCATTCCCTTTAACTTAGTTTCTTGATGAATGTCAGTTATTAGTTACCTTTTTTATTCTGCTCTAGGTGTTCATTTTTGGTTCCCCTCATTTTAAACTCTTAATCCCTTTACCTCTTCCCAGCAAGTTTCATTTTTTTCAGGACCCACTTCCTTTTGTTTTGCTTTTTTTAAAATTTTCCTTTTTACTATCAATGTATATCCCTTAAATTACGTAACTGTTTCAACTCCCCAGTTTATTTTTTAAACTTGAGCTCTTTCATCCCTTGGGGCCCAAACCCCCGTCCCCAAAAAAGCTAAATTTGGGATGTCTTCATTTCCCTTTTTCTTGCAAGCTAAAAAACCCATTAAACCCTTCTTTTTTTTTCTTTTCCCCCCCCCCTCTGGCTGTTTTGATCCCACCCCTTTTTTTAAAATTTTGGGCCCTTTCTTCTTTCTCTCTGTCCTTTTTTCACCCCAACCCTTCCCCAAATGTCGGGCCCCCCCCTCTCGCCCTGGGGGACAACGATTCTCACCTTTTCACCCCACTCCCCCACAAAAAATGGCTGGGAATTTCCCGTCTCCCAAATTTTTCAGGTCTGTGCTGTCCAAATTGTTGTAAAAAAACGTTGCTGGGGCCTGATTTTATTTTGGCTACAAATTGCCCCTGGGGTTGACCCCTGTTCTGGGCTTAAACCCCCCAATTCCCTTCACCTTTACTGAGTTCCGGGTATTTTTTACATTATTCACTGATTTTTTCAATGTTTTTTTTTTAACTGCACAGATTTATACACCTTGTAGACAAACAACCCTTTTAGCTGAGTGCCTGGGTTACCTGGAAAAGATGGGGGGGTGAGAATGGGTAGGGGAAAAGGGTGGTGACACTGTAAACCCTTTTCTTTCACCAAAGGGGTTTTTTCCGAATAGTTTTTTACTTTTAAAAACGGCTAACCGTTTCACCCACTCACTCCACCCCTTTAAATGTAAATTTACTGTTTTAGCGACTGCTCCCTTCACCGAACCATGTCTCTTTCCCTGTTTTTATCAGTGACCTATTTATGAATTTTTTTCAGACCCCAAATTTTTGGGTTTGCACCCCTCTGTCCTCCCCCTTTCACTTGTTCCATTTTCTCAATTGTTTTCTTCCCCGCCCGGTTTTTTCTCAGTTTCCCAGCCCGTCCTCCCTGCTGCCCCAAATTGAACACAGGGGTCTTTAATATTTTGTATACCTTTACCCCATATTTGCCATAAAAAACCCAAACTTTTGCTTTTTGTAATTTTTGTCTAACGTTCGTTAATTTTTGTTTGGGGCTTTGGGCCCTTTCTGATTCGTTTTTTTTTTCCCCCCCTTCCCCGTTTTTTTTTATGATTCTTTCATTTTCATTAGGGCCCACGTCCAATTTTTTTTTAAACTTTTTTTTTCTACAAACATTCGGGAAATTTTTAAAAATTGGGAAAAATCATTTGTAAACTAATGGGCTCTAAAAGGTTTTTAAAACCCCTGTTTTTGATTTCGCGATGTGAATATCAGTTACCCCCCTTCTCCTCTTGCGAATAAAATTTTGTGGGGGTAGTTTTTGGGTTTTACCCAGGAAAAAGGGGGTTAAACTTTAAAATTTTTTCAATGAAAAATTGGTTTTAATAGCATTTAAAAACCCCTTTCCCCCAAACCCGAGGGGGGGTTTTGGGTTTTTTAAAGTTTTCTTTATTGCCCCCTTAAAATTGCCCAAATCTTGGCTCATAATTTGGGGGGTTGTGTTAATTTTACAAAGTTTGAAATTCTCCAAAAATTTAGTAAGTTTTTTTTTTTCCCCGCATGCTCTCTGCTTTCTATCTCCTGGATTCTAAATCTTGACTTTCATTTTTTCTTCAAATTGGGCCTCCTGTTTTTTTGGGACAGGGAGAGAAAGTGTGTTTATGATGGCATTTCCATTTCCCTAATGTTTATTTAAATTGCTCCCGGAAACTTTTTTGTAGCCCTTTAAATCAATTTTCATAAACTTGGGGTCTCTTGGCATTAACTTTTTCCTAAACTGATTTAATTCTCAGGGTTTTAAACAAATTGGTTTTTGGCTTTTTTATTTTTTAAAATGTTTTTTTTTTCCCCTTTTTCCTTTTTTCCCGTTCCCTCTCTGGAAAAAAAAAAAAAATTTTTTTTCCCTGTAAGCTGTGTCTCAATTAGGTTTTGGGCCTTTTTTTAAAGGGGTGTAACCGGGATGTTTTTTTAAAAAGGTTTTTTTCTGTGGGGTGGGTGTTGGGGGGGGGGGTTTTCATATTCTTTTCATTTCAATTTTTTTATAGATATTTATATATATTTTTAAAAATATATATTATATAAATTTTAAAAATATATATAATATAAATATATTTTTTATATATTTATTAAAATTTGGGGAAAGGGGGGGTTTTTGAGATGTCAAATATGAAATTATAAGGTTTTTTGGCAGGGCCCCCAACTTTTTTTTGGTTTTAAACAAGGGCATTGGTTTTTTTGGAAAAAAGGGGTTTCTCGTTGGACACTATAACATTGGGGTCCCCAAAATCCCCTTTTTTCATACAGGAGAAAAACCCCCTTTTGCAGTAAAAACATTTTTTAAATCATTTTCTCTGGATTTTTTCCAATGAACAAAATCCATCCGTAAATAAAGAGGCCAAAACAATGGAAACTGCCAAAAACCAAATGAGGCCTCCCCGTGATTTATATAGCTGTAAAATAAGTTTTTTGGGTTTATTTTTGAAAAAAATCCCAAATAAAAAAGTTAGCCTTATTGTGCTCACTTAGACACTTTTTTATTTTTTGAAATTTAGATTTCTGGTTACCATGGGCTCCCAAGTTTCCCTTTTTAACTTTATTTGGTTTAAGTTTTCCCCTTCTCTTGTTTAAAAACTTCCCAGGTTTATTTTCATTACCCAAAGGAAAAGGCTTTTCATTGTCCACATTGACCTTTATCGGGCCCAAATTTTAGACCCAAAAATTAATTTGGGCCAAATCCCCCTCAATTTATGTATCCCCTCGAATGAATCGTACAGGGCCAAAATTTTTTTATCACACAATTTTTCTCATGTCACTTTTAATTCCTTCATGGGTAATTTTAAAGTAAATAAGAACAACAAAGGGCCCAAAAACTGGGCCCTGTGGAGCACCCAAATGACTAATCCCCCTTTAGATTTTTAAACCCAAAATGGAAATTTCTCCCGTTTCTATTTGGGAAGCCTTCTATCCATGCTAGAACCCTTTTTTTAAGAGTCTCTTGTAGGTTTCTTTTTTTTGAAGGCTTTTCGAAAATTTCCCAAAAATTTAAAAAATTTATCACGTTTAAATGCCTCAAATGTTTTGTTTAAGAATGCAAATAAAATTTTTCAGGAAAAACGCCTCTCGTGAGCCCATCTGAGGGTTCATTAATCAAAATTTAAAGGGGCTTCAAAAAGGGAACTTCTTTAAAAATATCAACTAAATTGATTTTTAAAAATTTGCCTAATATAGCGTTTAAGCTTACTGGCGGTAATTTAGTGAATGGGGCTTAAACCCTGATTGAATAGAGGAGGGCCCCATTAGCTTCTTCCCATTCTGGCACAACACCAGTAAGGAAAGACCATTAAAAACCCCTTTTTAATGATGAATTTAAATTCGATCTGCACTCTTTAAATACCTGGAAAACAACTCGTCAGGGGCCCGGGGGCTTATCTATAGGGTTTTATAACCCTGTCCCTCTTGCATAAAAATTAGTTAATATGAATTTTAAAGGGAAATTTAATAAATTTTTTTAATTTCTGGAAAAAACCATTACCCCTTTTTGTGTAAAAGAATTACAAAAAAAAAGAGAAAGGGATTTTTCCCGTTCGTTATTTTTCAGCTGTCCATTCTCAATTTTTTAAGTGGGCCTATTTTTACCCCCACCTTTTGTAAGCCCTTTTGTCCCTTTTTTGTGCGGGTTATTTGTTAAAAAATCTAAATTTTTATAGTCAGTTTAGCCTGTCTAATCCCCCCTTTTAAAATTTTCTTTTAAAAATGAAAATATTGGGTAAAAAAGGGGGTTTAAAATTTTCCCTTTTGATACAACCTTAAATTTTTCCCTTTTTTTAATTTTTATAACTGCAGGGAATTATTTTCTCGTTTCAAACAATACGACTCCACCCCCTTTTTCCCGTTATAAACCCATCTACATGAAAAAAATAATTAAAACAAGTCCCATAAAAAATAGTTTGGGGAAAAAAATATTTCTTTTGGATTATACAAATTTTGGGTTCGTTTATAATTTAAAAAAATTTGGGAAGAATTTGAGATACATTATGAAGTTAAAATTGTTAAAAGTTTGGGGTAAAATTTGAGCTGTGTTTGAAAGGTTCCTTGACTACCTACCTACATCATTTAAAAAAATTTTAGGGGTTTTTTTTTTTTTTAGGTGGTTTTGAGGTTTACCCCAGGTTTAAATTTGGGCCTTACATGCCTTTCTGTTAAAAATTTTTTTTTTGGTATTACTTGATAATGTGAGAAATCACGGAAAATGGGTTGGGAAAACCTCTATTTTTTTTACAGTGGTTATTGTGATATTTTGGGTATCACCTGTTTAAATGAAAATTTTTTTTCATTAAAATAAAAAATATTTTTTATATTTTATATAAAATTTTTATAATTTTTATAAAAATTTTTTTTATATTTTGTGTGTGTGAACCCTCTAGTTGTGGTTGGGAGGGTCGGGGGTCCACGTTTTCCCGTCCCCCCTTTTAATTTGGGCCCAATAGGTCACCTTTTCCCGGGTTAATGAGCTTTTATAAACTTCTTCTTAAAACCCCTTTTGTGGATCCCGTCTCCATTTTTTCATTCCCAGGAAAATAAATTTCCCCTTTCTGGGAAACTCTGGGCCCGATTTAAATTCTTTCTAACATCCCAGTGATTCATCTGAGTCTTCAAATTCCAACTGTGGGCTTTGTTGCTGTGTCCCCTCTCGGAACATCGTGTCCCCTGTCCCCTGAGATTCCCCTCCCTATTTTATTGTCGTTATTTATAAAAACCCCTCTCCTCCCGTCTTCCCCTTTTCGTCAGGTCCCATTTCCCCAAACCCTTCCTCTTTGGGTTTTCCCTTAGCCCGGGATTTGTCTTCTTGCAAAACCCTTTTCCTTTCTCTGTTTTTTTACAAAGCTTAAATTAAAAGTGGGGTTTCCAAAAAGGTGCTGCTAGTCTAAGATGGGCCATTGTACGCAGTTACAGGGACCCGAACGAAAAAAAATTAAATTTAAAATGTTGGAATGCTTTTTTCTTTGGTATGCTATTCCCCCATAAAGCTGGGAAAAAGTTATTTGGGTTTATGTGCCGGTGTTTTTACCAAACCCCAAAATCCTTTTTTCCCTTTAGGAGGTTTTTAGTCTCTGGCCCCCCGACTGTACTCCGTTTTTCCCACTGTGATTTCTTTGGCCTTTCCCCCAAACTTCGGGGGCTTTTAAATTGGGGGGGTTTCATACCAGGAGCCCGTTGCTGGGACCAGGCCTGCAGAAGTCCGGGGTCCCTTTTGGGAGTTCTGCCTGGTCCCTGTTGATTGAATTTTTCGGTGTTTTTGTGACCTCTCCTCCTTCCTTCCCCACCCCGTTTTCCCGGCCTTGACCGTCTTTTTCCCCCCTGAGGGGACTGTTTGAAAACCCTTTGGTCAGTTTAGTAAACGCCCGCTATTTATCTTCGAATTGGGCGTTTGGGGCCCCCCTTCTTACCTGTCATTTTTCATTTCTGGGGCCCTTTTCCTTCTATACTTCTTCCATTCTCTACACACTTGGTTTTGGGGCCCCTCTACACCTTTGGGGTAAACCCGGGGGTCTTTCCCGGCCTTTTCCTTATTTCCCGTTTAAAATTGTGGGAGAAACCTCTCCTCCCCCTTCCTTGGGATATTTTGGGTTTACATATTCCATCTTTTTGCGGGGTGGGTGTACTAAACCCAATTTTATTGCAGAAGGGCGGACTCGCTCCCGGCCCCAAACCCCTTCCCCTGATGCTGCCCAGGTCCCTCTTCCCGTATTTTTACCCCACCTTTTTTACTCACCCATTTGAGGTTTTTAGGGGTCGATTTTCCCAGCTCCCCGCCCCCCTCTTCACTGATTGCTACAGGTCACTTCCCCCAACCGTGAGCTTTATCATACCCCTGCTTAAAGCTATGTTTGGATCCTGCCTTCCCCCTTCATCGCTTCCCAAACTAAACCCCCTTACTGGGGTATTCTGTGGCTGAAGAAATATTTCCCTTTTTATTCCCGTGATTCTTTTGTTTTCCCCAAATTCCAACTGTGGGCCCTTGTTACTGTGTCCAAACCTGGAACATCCTGTCTTTTTCCACCTTTTCAATTCCTCCAGTTATTTTGTAATTTTTTCTTATCATGTCCCCCCTATCTCTCCGTCCCCCAGTGTCGTTTTAAATTGATTTCCCTTAACCTTCCTCGTAGGGCATACCCCTTAGCTCTGGGGGCTAGTCCCTTTTTGCAAACCCCTTTTCACTTTCTCTAGTTTTTTACGTGCTTGGCTAGGTGTTTTGGGTTTTTCCCAAATGGGCCGGGATATCCAAAATGGGCCAACGTACACGGTGTACAGGGTCCTTTAATTTATTCCCTTTTTAAGATGTCGGAAAAGCTGTTCGGGGGTTTGCTAGGCGCCCAATGCTGCCCGCATTATTTGGTTGTTTTTCGGGTTTAGGAATGTGGGCCCGGGGTTAAAACTCACCCCCAAATCAAATTTCCGAGTGAGGGTTTTTAGTCCCCTGGCCCCCCCGCTTTATCCGTTTTGCGGCTTTTTGGCCCCCCCCAATCTTCATGACTTTGCAAATTGGGGGGATTGAACCCAGGAGAATTGCTGGACCAGGGCTGCAGCCTGTCCCGATCCCTTTTTATTCTGCCTGGTCTTCGGGTCGGTGAATTTTTCAACAACTTTATGTCATTTTTGCAAAAAGGGACACCTCATGTCTATTCCTTTCCCCTCATTTTTTTCACAAAAACCAAAACAGCATGGGGCCCCGGATTGACCCCCGTGGGACCCCCCCGGGCACAGGGGCCACTCTGGGCACCCCGCCACGTAATATGACTCGCTGCTGTCTTCTGACAATAATTTCCCCGATCCCTTGTATGCCGCCTTCCCTGTTATCCCTGTTGGTCCCCAAATTTTTTTCACCAATTTTCTTGTGTGGGGAAATTGGGGGAAAAGCCCTTTTTGCAGGGCCAAAATATGCAATCCACCTACGCCTCTCTCCTTGCCCTTTCTGCTTTTAACCCTTTTCATAGAACTCCAGCAGGTTCGAGACACGGGATTTCCCGTCCCTAAAAACCATGTTGGCTGCTGTTGATGAAAATCATTCCTTTCTAGGTGTTCCACCACTATTCTCCTGATAATCTTTTCCATGATTTTGCTTACTATACATGTCAGTGACACTGGTCTGTAGTTTAGTGCTTCATGTCTGTATCATTTTTTAAAGATTGGGACTACATTTGCTGTCTTCCATGACTCAGGCAATCTCCCTGTTTCGATAGATGTATTGAATATTGTTGTTAGGGGTACACATAGCGCTTCTGCTCCCTCTCTCAATACCCATGGGGGGGATGTTATCTGGCCCCATTGCCTTTGAGGTATCTAGCTCACTCAGAAGCCTTTTCACTTCATTCTCGGTTGTGTGCACTGTGTCCAGCACTTGGTGGTGTGCTCCACCTCTCCGTCTTCCTGGAGCCCCTTCTGTCTCCTCTGTAAACACATCTTTGAATCTCTTGTTGAGTTCCTCACATACTTCACATTCATTTCTTATTGTCCCCTCCTCCTTCCTTTTTTTTTTTTAGCCTGATTACCTGGTCCTTGACTGTTGTTTTCCTCCTGATGTGGCTGTATAACAGTTTCGGGACAGATTTGGCTTTCGCTGCTATGTCGTTTTCATATTGTCTTTGGGCCTCCCTTCTTATCTGTGCTTATTCGTTTCTGGCTCTACGACTGCTCTCCTTATTCTCCTGGGTCCTTTGCTTCTATATTTCTTCCATTCCCCTAGCACACTTGGTTTTGCCTCCCTGCACCTTTGGGGTGAACCATGGGCTCAGCCTGGCTTTTTCATTATTCCTGTTACCCTTGGGTACAAACCTCTCCTCAGTCTCCTTGCATATTGTTGCTACATATTCCATCATCTCCTTAACTGGCTTCCATGCCAGTTCCTGTCCCACTGAACCCGTTCAGGAAGTTCCTCATTCCCGTGTAGTCCCCTTTCTTTTAGTTTTGGCTTCATTCGTCCTGGCCTTCCTGCTTCTCCCTCCCTACTGTGTATTCGAAGCTTAAAACCACATGATCGATGGCACCAAGGGGTCTTTCATATGTGATGTCCTCGATATCTGCACTACTCAAGGTGAATACTAAGTCCAGCCTTGCTGGTTCATCCTCTCCTCTCTCTCTTGTAGTGTCCCCCTTTCGTGTTGGTACATGAAGTTTTCCAGTACCACCTCCATCATCTTAGCCCTCCAAAGTATCTTGGCCCCCCAGTGGGTCCAAGTTCTCCCAATTTGATCTCCTTGTGGGTTTAAAATCCCCCCATGATCAGGAGCTTTGCCCTGCATGCATGAGCTCTTCTGGCCACTGCAGCCAGTGTGTCAACCACCGCTCTATTCCTCTCGTCGTACTCTTGCCTTGGCCTCCTGCTGTTCTGTGGTGGGTTATACACTGCTATTACCACCTTGGGACCTCCAGAGTGAAGCGTTCCTGCTATGTAGTCACTTTCTTCTCCGCTGTCTCCTCTCTCCAGCTCATCAAAATTCCATCGGTTTTTGATCAACAATGCCACTCCTCCACCCCCCCCTGTTCCCTTTGTCTTTCCTCAGGATCTGGTATCCCGTTGGAAAGATGGCATCTGTTATCATACCTGTGTGTGTGTGTGTGTGTGTTTGTGTGTGTGTGTGTACTCACCTATTTGTACTCACCTATTTGTGGTTGCAGGGGTCGAGTCACAGCTCCTGGCCCCGCCTCTTCGCTGATTGCTACTAGGTCCTCTCTCTCCCTGCCCCATGAGCTTTATCATACCTCGCCTTAAAACTATGTATGGTTCCCGCCTCCACTACGTCACTTTCTAGGCTGTTCCACGGCCTGACTACACTATGACTGAAGAAATACTTCCTAACATCCCTTTGATTCATCTGAGTCTTCAACTTCCAATTGTGACCTCTTGTGTCTGTGTTCCTTCTCTGGAATATCCCGTCTTTGTCCACCTTGTCTATTCTGCGCAGTATTTTATATGTCGTTATCATGTCTCCCCTGACCCTCCTGTCCTCCAGTGTCGTCAGGCCGATTTCCCTCAACCTTTCTTCGTAGGACAATCCCCGTAGCTCTGGGACTAGTCTTGTTGCAAACTTTTGCACTTTCTCTAATTTCTTGACGTGCTTGACTAGGTGTGGATTCCAAACTGGTGCTGCATACTCCAGTATGGGCCTGACGTAAATGGTATACAGAGTCTTAAACCAATCCTTACTGAGGTATCGGAACGCTATCCGTAGGTTTGCCAAGCGCCCGTATGCTGCAGCAGTTCTCTGATTGATGTGCGCCTCAGGAGATATGCTCGGTGTTATACTCACCCCCAGATCTTTTTCCTTGAGTGAGGTTTGCAGTCTTTGGCCATCTAAACTATACTGTGTCTGCAGTCTTCTTTGCCCTTCCCCAATCTTCATGACATTGCATTTGGCAGGGTTAAACTCAAGGAGCCAGTTGCTGGACCAGGCTTGTAGCCTGTCCAGGTCTCTTTGTAGTCCTGCCTGATTCTCATGCGATTTGATTCTTCTCATTAACTTCACATCATCTGCAAACAAGGACACTTCTGAGTCTATCCCTTCCGTTATGTCGTTCACATACACCAAGAACAGCGCAGGTCTTAGGACTGACCCCTGTGGAACCCCGCTTGTGACAGGCGCCCACTCTGACACCTCGTCACGTACCATGACTCGTTGTTGCCTCCCTGTCAGGTATTCTCTGATACATTGCAGTGCCTTTCCTGTTATGTGTGCCTAATCCTCTAGCTTTAGCAGTAACCTCTTGTGAGGAACTGTGTCGAAGGCCTTCTTGCAGTCCAAAAAAATGCAGTCGATCCACCCCTCTCTCTCTTGTCTTACTTCTGTCACCTTGTCATAAAACTCTAGTAGGTATGTGACACAGGATTTTCCTTCCCTGAAACCGGGCTGGTTGTCAATTATACACTTGTTTCTTTCCAGGTGCTCCAGCACTCTCCTCCTGATGATCTTCTCCATGACCTTGCATACTATACACGTTAGTGATACAGGTCTGTAGTTTAGTGCCTCATGTCTGTCTCCTTTTTTAAAAATTGGGACTACATTTGCCATCTTCCATACCTTGGGGAGTTGCCCAGTTTCAAATGATGTGTTGAAGATCTTTGTTAATGGTACACACAATATCTCTGCTCCCTCTTTAAGGACCCACGGAGAGATGTCTGGTCCCACCGCCTTTGAGGTGTCAAGTTCGCATAGCAGCTTCTTCACCTCTTCCTTGGTTATATGTACCTCATCCAGCACTTGCTGGTGTACCCCCCTGTTCTGATTTCCTGGAGTCCCTACTGGTTTCCACTGTAAATACTTCTTTAAATCTCGTGTTGAGCTCCTGACATACCTCCCGGTCATTTCTTGTGAATTCCCCATCACCCTTCCTCAGTCTGATTACCTGCTCCTTGACTATTGTTTTCCTCCTGATGTGGCTGTACAACAGCTTCGGGTCAGTCTTGACTTTCGATGCTATGTCATTTTCATATTGCCGCTGAGCCTCCCTTCTTATCTGTGCATATTCGTTTCTGGCTCTTCGGCTAATCTCTTTATTTTCCTGAGTTCTCTGTCTTCTGTAACTTTTGCATTCTCTAGTACACCTAGTTTTTGCCTCCCTACACCTTTGGGTGAACCAAGGACTCGTTCTGTTATTCCCATTATTTCTGTTTCCCTTGGGAACAAACCTATCCTCTGCCTCCTTGCATTTTGTTGCCACATAGTTCATTTCTTGTGCTGGTTTCCCTGTCAGTTCCCTCTCCCACTGAATGTCTTGAAGGAAGTTCCTCATGCCTGAGTAGTTCCCCCTTTTGTAGTTTGGGTTTTCCCACCCTATTCCTGCTACTCTCTCTACTTGGAGCTCAACTATGTAGTCGAAGCACAGAACCACATGATCACTTGCTCCCAGGGGCCTTTCATACATGATATCCTCGATGTCCGAACTACTCAAGGTGAATATAAGGTCCAGTCTTGCTGGTTCATCCTCTCCTCTCTCTCTAGTAGTGTCTCTAACATGTTGATGCATGAGGTTTTCCAGTACCACATCCATCATCTTGGCTCTCCATGTTTCGGGACCCACATGGGGCTCCAGGTTATCCCAGTCAATCTCCTAGTGATTGAAATCACCCATAACTAGTAACTTTGCCCCCCCCATGTGTGCTCTCCTGGCCACCTCGGCTAGTGTGTCGACCATTGCTCTGTTGCTCTCATAGTATTCTTCTCTTGGCCTCCTGCAGTTCTGTGGTGGGTTGTACATTACTGCAATTATCACCTTATGTCCCTCAGACTGGATTGTTCCTACTAAGTAGTCCTTTTCGCCTGTGCCATCCATTCCTTCCATTTTCTCAAAACCCCACTGGTTTTTAATGAGCAGTGCAACTCCTCCTCCCCATCTCCTCCCTTTGTCTTTCCTGAGGATTTGATATCCAGATGGAAAGATTGAGTCTGTTATTATTCTGGTGAGTTTTGTTTCTGTGAGTGCTATTATGTCTGGGGATGTCTCCTTGATTCTTTCGTGCCACTCCTCATACTTATTCGTTATTCCATCTGCATTTGTATACCACACCTTCAACTTCTTTTCTAAGACTGTGGTCTGGGAGGTGTATTGGGGTTGGGGAAGTGGGAGACCTGATAAGGAACTATGGGTTTTTGCTGTGGGGGTGGAGTTTGTAATGCAGAGGGTGGGGGCATTGGATGTGGCATGGGTGTTTTGATTTAGTGTGTTTGGTTGCACTGGGGTTGACCTGGTTGGGAGGCTTCTATAGGAAGTTGTGAGGGAGGCTGTAATTGATCTTCTTCCTGTGTCTGGGATCTCCTGTCTGTCTTCTCCCTCCCCTCTCTTTCCTCCTTTCGCCTTTGTACCATCTCTCTCTACCATCTGCCTTTCTGCTTGTGTTCTGTCGCGGTCGAGATACACCTTCCTGTATGCCGGCATGTCCCTTAATCGTGCTTTCTCCTGCAGGATCCTGTTCCGAGTCGATTCTGCCTTGAAGGTCACTTTCACTGGCCGGGTTCTTTTTTTACAAACCCCCCTATTCTCCGAAAATTTTCCAGCTGGGTCATGTCGTCTTATCCTATTGCTTTCATGATGCTTTCAATTGCTTTTTTTTCCCCTTGTTTTCTTGCTTCATATGTTTCCCCTTCAACTTCCTGGAGCCCATACACAAAGACTGACCTCACCCTTTCATTCTCCCACTGCATATCCCTGTGTATCCCCTCATTCAATATGATTTCCTCCATTGCAGCTTTCCTTTCTTCAGTTTCACTAGCTAATGTAGTCGGGCTCAGTGGCCTGTCATTTTCACTTCTCGGCTTTCCCTGGGCTCTGCTGTGGTCTTTTAGGGCCTCCACATATAGCTTAGCTCTTTCATTTACTACAGTCTCCACTGATAGAGCTTCTACATGCAGTTTTGCTCCTTCTTTCCCTATAGTCCCCTTATTTGTGACTGAGGTAGCAGTCTCTGTTGCCAAACCCAAAATGTTCTTTAGTTCTTTAGGCTGTTTCAGATTTTTCAGTTCCTCTTCTAAACTCTGTATCCTGGCCTCTGCTGCTTTAACTTGCACCTCCCACTTCCTGCTTTCCATATCTATCCTCTCTTCCATTCTCATGCTAAGTTCTTCTAGTTTCTTTTCCCATGCATGTTCCCTTTTTACGAGCTCTGCTGCCCAATCTTCCTTTGCAGCTTCCTCCTCCTGTCCCTTTGTTTTTCTTGTTGCTCTCTGGCAACCCATATTTTTTTATCCTGATTGCCTCAGAGTGGGAAACCTATATAATTCTGTGTGTTAGGTTAGTGTGTATGTCAGAGTGTGGGGGGGGGGAGGTAGAGGAGGAACTGTGGCTATTTGGGAGAGGAATGGGGAGGGGGAGTGGGTAGGAGGGAGAAGCAAGTGGGTGAGTGGGAGAGGGAGAGGGGGAAGGCCGGAGAGGTGGGGAGGGGGAGGGTGAAAGAGGGAGGGGAGGGATCAGGGGAAGGAGTGAGATGTCGGTGGGGAGGGGGGGAGTGTATGTGTGTGTTTGTGTGTGTGTGTGTTGTGTTGTGTATGTGTGTTTTGTGCATGTTGTGTGCATTTGTGTGTTGTGTGTGTGTGTGTGTGTGTGTGTTGTGTGTGTGTGTGTTGTGTGTGTTTTTTTGTGTGTGTGTTTTGTGTGTTGTGTGTTGTGTTGTGTGTGTGTGTTGTGTGTGTGTGTTGTGTGTGTGTTTTGTGTGTGTGTTGTGTGTGTGTTGTGTGGTGTTGTGCGTGTGTTGTGTGTGTGTTGTGTGTGTGTTGTGTGTGGTGTTTGTGTGTTGTGTGTGTGTTGTGTGTGTTGTGTGTGTGTTGTGTATGTGTATGTGTGTGTATGTGTATGTGTGTGTATGTGTAAAGTGTATGTGTGTGTATGTGTGTGTATGTGTATGTGTGTGTATAGTCACCTAGTTCTCCCCTAGTTGAGGTTACAGAGGTCGAGTCCACGCTCCTGGCCCCGCCAGGATGTACTCACCTATTTGTGGTTGCAGGGGTCGAGTCATAGCTCCTGGCCCCGCCTCTTCACTGATTGCTAATAGGTCCTCTCTCTCCCTGCTACATGAGCTTTATCATACCTCGCCTTAAAACTATGTATGGTTCCCGCCTCCACTACTTCACTTTCTAGACTATTCCATGACTTGACTACTCTATGACTGAAGAAATACTTCCTAACATCCCTTCGAAATTCATCTGAGGTCTTCACACTTCCCAATATGTGACTCTTGTGTCTGTGTCCATCTTGCGAAATCCTGTCTTTGTCCACCTTGTCTATTTGGCAGTATTTTATATGTCGTTATCATGTCTCTCCTACCCTTGGCTCGGTGTCGTCAGGCCGATTTCCTAACCCTTTCTTCGTAGGGACAATCCCCTAGCTTGGGACTAGTCTTGTTGCAAACCTTTGCACTTTCTCTAATTCTTGACGTGCTTGACTAGGTGTGGATTCGAAAACTGGTGTTGCATACTCAGTATGGGCCTGGGACGTAAATGGTATACAGGGTCTTGACCGATCCTTACTGAGGTATCGGAACGCTATTTCGTAGGTTTGCCAGGCGCCCGTATGCTGCAGCAGTTATCTGATTTATGTGCGCCTCAGGAGATATGCTCGGTGTTATACTCACCCCCAGATCTTTTTCCTTGAGTGAGGTTTGCAGTCTTTGGCATCTAAACTATATTGTGTCTGCGGTCTTCTTTGCCCTTCCCCAATCTTCATGACTTTGCATTTGGCAGGATTAAACTCAAGGAGCCAGTTGCTGGACCAGGCTTGCAGCCTGTCCAGGTCTCTTTGTAGTCCTAGACGCCTGATCCTCATCCGATTTGATTCTTCTCATTAACTTCACATCATCTGCAAACAAGGACACTTCTGAGTCTATCCCTTCCGTTATGTCGTTCCATATACCAAGAACAGCACAGGTCCTAGGACTGACCCCTGTGGAACCCGCTTGTCACAAGCGCCCACTCTGACACCTCGTCACGTACCATGACTCGTTGTTGCCTCCCTGTCAGGTATTCTCTGATCCATTGCAGTGCTTTCCTGTTATGTGTGCCTGATCTTCTAGCTTTTTCAGTAACCTCTTGTGAGGAACTGTGTCGAAGGCCTTTTTGCAAGTCCAAAAAAATGCGTCGATCCACCCTCTCTCTCTTGTCTTACTTCTGTCACCTGTCATAAAACTCTAGTAGGTTTCTGACACAGGATTTTCTTTCCCTGAAACCATGCTGGTTGTCAATTATACACTTGTTTCTTTCCAGGTGCTCCACCACTCTCCTCCTGATGATCTTCTCCATGACCTTGCATACTATACACGTTAGTGATACAGGTCTGTAGTTTAGTGCCTCATGTCTGTCTCCCTTTTTAAAAATTGGGACTACATTTGCCATCTTCCATACCTCAGGGAGTTGCCCAGTTTTCAAATGATGTGTTGAAGATCTTTGTTAATGGCACACACAATATCTCTGCTCCCTCTTTAAGGACCCACGGAGAGATGTTGTCTGGTCCCACCGCCTTTGAGGTGTCAAGTTCGCATAGCAGCTTCTTCACTTCCTCCCTTGGTTATATGTACCTCATCCAGCACTTGCTGGTGTACCCCCCTGTTCTGATTTCCTGGAGTCCTACTGGTTTTCACTGTAAATACTTCTTTAAATCTCGTGTTGAGCTCCTGACATACCTCTCGGTCGTTGCTTGTGAATTCCCCATCACCCTTCCTCAGTCTGATTACCTGGTCCTTGACTGTTGTTTTCCTCCTGATGTGGCTGTACAACAGCTTCGGGTCAGTCTTGACTTTCGATGCTATGTCATTTTCATATTGTCGCTGAGCCTCCCTTCTTATCTGCGCATATTCATTTCTGGCTCTTCGGCTAATCTCTTTATTTTCCTGAGTTCTCTGTCTTCTGTACCTTTTCCATTCTCTAGTACACCTAGTTTTTGCCTCCCTACACCTTTGGGTGAACCAAGGACTCGTTCTGTTCTTCCCATTATCTCTGTTTCCCTTGGGAACAAACCTATCCTCTGCCTCCTTGCATTTTGTTGCCACATAGTCCATCATTTCTTGTACTGGTTTTCCTGTCAGTTCCCTCTCCCACTGAATGTTTTGAAGGAAGTTCCTCATGCCTGAGTAGTTCCCCTTTTGTAGTTTGGTTTTTCCCATCCTATTCCTGCTACTCTCTCCACTTGGAGCTCAACTATGTAGTCGAAGCACAGAACCACATGATCACTAGCTCCCAGGGCCTTTCATACAAGATATCCTCGATGTCTGAACTACTCAAGGTGAATACAAGGTCCAGTCTTGCTGGTTCATCTTCTCCTCTCTCTCTGGTAGTGTCTCTAACATGTTGATGCATGAGGTTTTCCAGTACTACATCCATCATCTTGGCTCTCCATGTTTCGGACCCCCCATGGGGCTCCAGGTTTTCCCAGTCAATCTCCTTGTGATTGAAATCACCCATAACTAGTAACTTTGCTCCCCCACGTGTGCTCTCCTGGCCAACCTCGGCTAGTGTGTCGACCATGGCTCTGTTGTCTCTCATCGTATTCTTCTCTTGGTCTCCTGCAGTTCTGTGGGGGTTGTACATTACTGCAATTATCACCTTATGTCCCTCAGACTGGATTGTTCCTACTAAGTAGTCCCTTTCACCCGTACCATCCATTCCTCCATTTTCTCAAAACCCACTGGCTTTTAATGAGCAGTGCAACTCCTCCTCCCCCTTCTCCTCCCTCTGTCTTTCCTGAAGATTTGATATCGGGTGGAAAGATTGAATCTGTTATTATTCTGGTGAGTTTTGTTTCTGTGAGTGCTATTATGTCTGGGGATGTCTCCTTGATTCTTTCGTGCCACTCCTCATACTTATTTGTTATTCCATCTGCATTTGTATACCATACCTTCAACTTCTTTTCTAAGACTGTGGTCTGGGAGGTGTATTGGGGTTGGGGAAGTGGGAGACCTGATAAGGAACTATGGGTGGTTGCTGTGGGGGTGGAGTTTGTAATGTAGTGGGTGGGGGCATTGATATGGCATGGGTATTGTGGTTTAGAGTGTTTGGCTGCACTGGGGTTGACCTGGTTGGGAGGCTTCTATAGGAAGCTGTGAGGGAGGTTGTATTTGATCTTCTTCCTGTGTCTGGGATCTCCTGTCTTTCTTCTCCAACCCCTCTCTTTCCTCCTTACGCCTTTGTACCATCTCTCTCAGTTCCCGCCTTTCGTCTTGTGATTTCTGTCGTGGTCGAGATACAACATTCCTGTATCCCGGCATGTCCCTTAATCGTGCTTTTCCCTGCAGTATCCTGTTCCGATCGACTTCTTCTTCTGCCTTAAAGGTCACTTTCACTGGCCGGTTTCTTTTTTTTACAAACCCCCCCTATTCCCGATATTTCCATCTGGTCATGTCGTCTTCTCCGATTACTTTCATGATGCTTCAATTGCTTTTTTTTCCCTTTTTTTCTTGCTGTCATATGTTTCCTCTTCAACTTCCGGTTGCCCATACACAAAGACTGACCTCACCCTTTCATACTCCCACTGCATATCCCTGTGTATCCCCTCTTCATTGATTTCCTCCATTGCAGCTTTTCCTTTCTTCAGTTTCACTAGCTAATGTAGTCGGGCCTCATGGCCTGTCATTTTCCCATTCTCGGCTTTCCCTGTGCTCTTGTTGTGGTCCTTTTATGGCCTCCACATTTAGCTTACTCTATCATTTACTACAGTCTCCACTGATAGAGCTATCTACATGCAGTTTTGCTCCTCCTTTCCCCTACAGTCCCCTTATTTGTGGCTGAGGTAGCGGACTCTGTTTGTTCAATCCCCAATGTTACTTTAGTTCTTAGGCTGTTTCAGATTTTCGCAGCTCCTCTTCTAAAACTCTGTATCCTGGCCTCTGCTACTTTGACTTTCACCTCCCCCACCCACCCCACTTCCTGCTTTCCATGTCTATCCCACTCTTCCATTCTCATATAAGTTCTTTCTAGTTTCTTTTCCCCATTCTTGTTCCCTTTTTGTGAGCTCTGCTGCCCATTCTTCCTTCAGTTTCCCCTCCTCCTGTCCCTTGGGTTTTCTTGTTGCACTCTGGCAACCCATTTTTGTTTATCCTGATTGCTCAGAGTGGGAAACCTATGTAATTCTGTATGTAAGTTATATTGTATATGTCAGAGAGTGGGGGGGGAGGAAGAGGAGGAACGTGGCTATATGAGAGAGTGGGGAGGGGATGGGAAGGAGAGTGAAGCAAGTGGGTGAGTGAGAGGTGGGGAGGGGAGTTGAAAAGTAGGGGAGGATCAGTGAAGGATTGAGATGTCGGTGGGGAAGGGGGAGTGTATGTGGTGAGTCTGGCAAATATGTGTGTGGGTGTATTGTTGTGTTGCGTGTGTGTGTGGGAGGGTGGGGGTGGGGGGTGTGGGGGGTGGGGGGTGAGTGGTGGGTGTGGTGGGTGGGTGTGTGGGGGTGTGTGGGTGGTGGGTGGGGTGGGGTGGGTGTGTTGGGTGGGTGTGTGGGTGGGTGTTGGGGTGTGTGGGTGTGTGGGTGTGTGTGGGGGTGTGTGTGGGAGTGTGTGGGTGTGAGGGTGTGTGTGGGTGTGTGTGGGTGTGTGTGGGTGGGTGGGTGATGTGTGGGTGGGGGTGCGTGTGGTGCGTTGGGTGTGTGCGTGTGCACCCTAGGCTACGCTACTCTTTGAAGATTATAAAAAAATTTCCCAATCAATTCCTTAGTAATACACTAATATATACTATATAATATTAATTGCTACACTTTTGTTTGTGTGTGTGTGTTTTACTAGCTTTCGTTCTTTGAAAAAAGAGGGGGGGTTGTTAACACTATTGGTTATTGTTGTTGTTTCCCCGTACTCTCCCGGCCCAGATCTCCTCAGCACACTAGCTACTTTACTTTTTGAATATTATAGATTTTTTTTCTCACTCAATTCCATATTAATATATACTGTTTATTATAACAATCATTACGGGTGCAACCTGTGTTTGTATGTGGCGTACTTGTTTACTACTTGTCCCTCAAAAAACGGGGGGGGGGGTCACCTAGGCTACACAACTCTTCTGGGTTTACCTGCGATATTTAGATAATTTACTAACCACTATCTATCTCCTGGTACTGAAATAGGGAGAGAGAGATGTATAGCATACACCAGCAGGCGAGACCCTTGAGACTTTAGACACTAACCAAAATTAAACCACAAATAAGCATGTGATGTCGTCCTGCACACCAATGGAGGTTTCCTGCTGGTCGTCTATCAACTCTTCTAATTTTCTAACTCCTTCAAGGAACTTTATCATGCATTCAAGTTTTTTATTTTATTTTCATAAGACTTGGTATTCCTCTTTTTTCTTAGTACAGTTTTATGGTCATAACAAGTCTGATGATGTTAGCTACATTCACAACACCAACAGCTGGGGTTTGACTTAATTTTTTTCTTACTTTCAGTATTTACTTAATCCCTCTTTTAGACCTATCACAACAACTTGCTGTTATAATCAACCAACATATGTATTTGTTAATTTTCAGACCACACCGTTAAACCCAATTAACTGTTTGGATATTTGTGTCAACACTTGCGCAATTTAGCCTCATCAGCTACTGCTACCCTCCCTCACTCAACATTCATTCAAATTGAAATTGTAAAATTCTTGATCTATTCACATTATCGCACCTCTTAAAGCTATTACACTCATGTAGGTATGTTCACGGAGTCACTCACGTACATGACCGCTACTAATATCTAGGACAGCCCACTAGAACGCTAATCCTGGGAGATATCAGCGATACTGCTTCCACGTGTGTGGTGTGTTGTGGGTACTCCACTTTTATTTGTACTCAACTATTTGTGGTGCAGATCGAAAAAAATCCTAGCTCCTTGGCCCCGCCTCTTCATCCGTTGCCACTGGGCCCACCCCCTCTCCTCCCCGCTCCATGAGCTTTATCAAACCCCTCGTCCTTAAAACTGTTCGGTTCCTATCTGGCTCCACTTACGGTCATTTTCCTAGGCTATTCCACGCCTTACAACCTATGACTGAAGGAATACTTCCTAACAACTCTCTGACTCATGTGTGTCTTCAACTTCCAATTGTGGCCTCTTTGTTTCTGTTCCCCTCCCTGGAACATCCTGTCCGTTGTCACCTTGTCTATTCCACGCAGTATTTTTATTAGTGGCGTTATCATGTCTCCCCCTGACCCTCCTGTCCTCCAGTGTCGTCGGCATTTTCCCTTAATCTTTCTTCATAGGACATTCCCCTTACTCTGGAACTACCGTGTCGCAAACCTTTGTACTTTCATCTATTTTCTGACTGTGCTTAATCAAGTGCGGGGTTCCAAACAGGTGCTGCATACTCCAGTATGGGCCTGACAATACACGGTGTACAGTACTTGAATGATTCCTTACTAAGTATCGGAATGCTGTTTCTCAGGTTTGCCAGGCGCCCATATGCTGCAGCATTTATCTGAATGATTGTGTGCTTCCGGAGACATCCTCGGTTGTTATACTCCCCCAAATCTTTCCTCCTTGAGTGAGGTTTGCAGTCTTTTGGCCACCTAAAGCCTAATACTCTGTCCTGTGGTCTTCCTGTGGCCCTTCCCCCTAACCCTTCAATGACTTTGCATTTGGCAGGATTCAATTCGAGAATCCATTTGCTGGACCCGGTGTCCAGTCTGTCCCAGGTCTCTTTGAAGTCCTGCCCTGGTCTTCATCAGATTTAATTCTCCTCATTAACTTCACATCATCAGCAAACAGGACACTTCTGAATCCAACCCTTCCGTCATGTCGTTTACATATACCAAAAATAGCACTGTCCTAGGGACCGACCCCTGTGGTACCCCGCTCGTCACAGGTGCCCACTGTGATACATCATTACGTACCATGAACCTTTGTTGCCTATGTGCGCCAATGTCCCTGTCAGGTATTCCTCTGATCCCTTGCAGTGCCCTTCCTGTTATATGCGCCGATGCTCTAGCTTTTCTGCATTATCTCTTGTGAGGAACTGTGACAAAAGGTCCTTCTTGCAGTCCAAGAAGATGCAATCACAACCCACCCCTCTCTTCTCTTGTCTTACTTCTTGTTATTTTATCATGGAAACTCCCAGAAAGGGTTTTGTGACACAGATCTGCCTTCCGTGAATCCGTGCTGTTGCATTTATACTCCTGTACCTTCCAGGTGCCTCTCACCTCTCTCTCCTGACAATCTTCTCATAAAAAAAAAAATTTTTTTCATACTATACTCGTCATGACACCAGGGTCTATGTTTAGTGCCCTCCTTTTCTGTCTCCTTTTTAAAAATGGAACTACATTGCCGTCTTCCATACCTCAGTATTTTGCCCAGTTTTCCCAGGGATGTGGTTGAAGATTGTGGAATGGCACACACAACCATATCTGCTCCCTCTCTAACGACCCACGGGGAGTATGTGTCCGGTCCCATTGCCTTTGAGGTATCGATGTCCCTTAGCAGTTTCCTTCACCTCCGCCTCATCTGTATGTATGTCGTCCAACACTAGTTTGGTGTATTCCTTGCTGGTGTCCCATCCTGGTCTGTCCCCCCAGAGTCCTTCCTGTCTCTACTGTAAATACTTCCTTAATCCATCGTGTTGAGACTCCTCACATCACCTCTTGATCGTTTCTTTTGAGTTCCTCCACCTTCTTTCCCTCACCTTCTCACCTGGTCCTTGACTGGTGTCCTTCCTCCTAATGTGGCCTATACAACAGTTTCGGGTCAGATTTGACTTTCGATGCTATGTCGTTTTCATACTGTCGCTGGGCCTCCCTCCTTATCTGTGCATACTCGTTTCTGGCTCTTCTACTAATCTCCTTGTTTTCCTGGGTCCTATGCCTCCTGTACCTTTTCCATTCTCTGTTGCACTTAGTTTTTGCCTCCCTACACCTTCGGGTGTGTGTGTGTGTGTGTGTGTGTGTGTTTGATGTGCTTAAGTGTTGGAAGCTATATGGAATCCGTCTTCTAACTCTGGGTTATGTTATTAAGCAATATAAATAAAAAAAATTATAATTATGTAACTGAATCAATAAGTTTGAATTTTACATTTATATATTCAGAGGAAAACCCCGCTGGACTTCAGCAGAGACGAAACACGGAAAAAGAAGCGTCTTCATTGTCCGCAAGCATCAATCGTCATCATCACATCGTCGTCTTCATCATCGCGCGTCATCGGTCATCTCCGCATCTTCGTCGTCGGTGTCGACGTCAAACTTAGCAGCGGAGAGACGGGAAGAACCGAACGCTGCACGCATCCTACTGCTCTGCTGCCTTACCGTCTCTTGCGTCAGTTTGCATTGCCTCTGCTTGCTCTCGCCGCCTCCTTAGATGATGAGACAAACAAAAAAAAAAACAACTGCAGTACAGGCAGATGGGATCGCTAGATGTGTAGTAACAGTGAACTCCAGGCATATCTCGGACGGGGGCTACGGAGCGCCAGATTTAGTACAGTGATTCTCCCTCGCATATCTACGGAGGGGGGCTACGGAGCGCCAGATGTGTAGTAACAGTGATCTGCGGCATATCCAGGGAAGGTGGCTACGGAGCGCCGGAATGTGTAGTAACTGTGATACCCAGTGTTTACACCTGCATATCTACAGAAGGGGGCTACGTAGTGAAGCGGTGAGGATGGCTAGAACTTTCGAGTTTTTCAACAGACCCTCCTCTGCAGTGGCAGAAAATTTCCCAACAGAATAATGGGAATCTGTCTTCCCCTTAGTTCGCTCAAAAACAAATTGAGTGAATTGAGGCTCATGGAATAACGTGTTTCCCTGTTTTTAATACACTCGTATCCTGAATTTTCGTTAAAACCAAAAATATACAGAGGAACTCAATACATCGAGATCTGTACTTAGATGTATTAACAAGTGTATTTTCTTCTGTAAAATCATGTTGCCTTATTGCAACATAGTTTTTCTTCCATGTTACTGCTACATATACGCCTAACCGCTGGGAAGATCTAAGACTTCTGCTTGTGAAAATTTATAGCATTGCATCGGTGACTTAGAACATGCAGAACAGTACAGTCGCAAAAAATGACGTGGAAGTCACTCCGAGAATTGACGAACCCAGACGCAGCTTCGAATAAGTGATGAAGACCACACCCCTCATACAAGATTTTATGTTCCTAGTGGCGGTATAAGTTATGTAATATAACTGTGTTCCATCCAGGGGCGCCACACACTCACACACGACTACAGACAGACCACACACACAGAGACACAGACAGACGAAAGACAGGCACACGCACAAATATTGTACATACAAATACATACATACATACATACAATACATACATACATTACATGCAATAAGATCACAGTAAACAGGTGATTTCAGAATATGCCAAAAACCACTGTGAAAGAATAGAGAATGTTCCAATCGCTGTCCGTGACAACTCACATTATCAAAGAACAATCATTGTTCCTTGATAATGTGAGTAGTCACGAAAGCGCTTGGAATTTCTCTATTCTTTCCACAGTGGTTGTTTTGCATAAATACATTGCATATATATATATATATATATATATATATATATATATATATATTAAATATATATAATATATATATAATATATATGTATATATATAAAGTATATAAATATCTGTATATATATATGTATATATATATATATATATATATATATATATATATATATATATATGTATATATATATATTAATATATTTATAAATATATATAATAATGTATATATATATATATATGTATAAATATTATATATATATGTAAATATATAAAATATGTAAATATATATATATATAAATATATAATGTATATATATAAATATATATGTATATATTATATTTATAAATATATTATTATATATGTATATATCTATAAATGTATATATAATATAATATATCATAAAAAATATATATTATAGTAGTATGTAAATATATATATATACTAATATACTCTATATATATATATATTATATATATATATATATATAAATATAAATATATATGTATATATATATATATATATATATATATAGAATTATATATATATATATATAATATATGTAAACATATATATTATATATATATATATAAAATATAGATATATATATATATATATATATATTGCATGTATTCTCTTTTGCAAAACAACCACTGAGTAGTCAGGCCAGGAAATAGCCTAGAAAGTGATGTAGTGGAGGCGGGAACCATACATAGTTTTAAAGGCGATTTATGATAAGCTCATGGGGCAGGGAGAGAGGAGGACCTAGTACATCAGCGGAAGAGGCGGGGCCAGGAGCTTGTGACTCGACCCTGCACCACACATAGGTGAGTACAAACAGTTGAGTAAACACACACATACACACACATCCACACACACACGCACACATACACACACACACACACACACCATACACACACACAATACCACACACACATACACACACACACAAAACACACTCACATACACGCACACATACACACAAAACACACAATACCACACACACACGCACACATACACTCACACACATACACACACGAACACACACACACACACACACACACACACACGCACACTCACCCATAACCCACACACACCACACACACACACACACAACACACACACACAGTCAGTCAGCAGACGTGGGCACAGGCTCCGCCGACATTTTTAGGGCTTTTAAAGTCGTTGGCAGTAACTTGCTACAGTAATAAGTGTAAGTGACAACGTCAGTGAACAATCCTACGAGTGATAACCAGAGTTATTAGTTAAAAAAAACGTCGAGAGAAGGCCTGAAATCTTTAATATTTCGAAGTGTCAAAACCCGTAGTGGCTAGTAGGCTTTCTGTTGCACAAGATACAAATATACAAAGATTCCAAGTGAGTTGTGGTAAGCGGGTGTTCAAGAAGTTCGAGAGATTGGATAACAAGTGTAATGGTGGGCCACCATACAGTGAGAGTGAAAAAGTTAATAAGCAAAAGTAGAAAGGAAAAATATATATAACAAGGGAATGGAAGTAGGCCAGCTGAAACAGTATATGTCACCAACAGTTGTGAGACAGTATACATATAAAGTGTAACACCGAATGTGAAGTGTATTCCAATATAAGTGAAGTGTATCTATCATAAGTGACATTGAGGGACGCGGGATGCTGACCATATACGGTTATAAAGATCACGGTGAAGATTTTCAAAATAGTGATAGGAAGTTTCGTGTGTAACGACGACAACGTCCATCAGCATCCTGGAACATTGTCAACGCATCACTGCCACTTAAGAAGTATCACACACCTTTGGGGTTGTTTGTGGGGTTACTGAATCCTGGCCTGCGTCACTGTTAATACTGGTCCACTCACCCTGCAAACTATTACAGAATTAGAGCAAAATAGCAAAGATTAAGGTGAAATATGTTGACTAGCGAGGACATCCAAGCGAGGGGAATTCCTAGTGAGGGTGACGTCCGACACTCCTAGAAGCTCAGACAAGCTAAATTTTACAACCTAATTACTTTCAGTTTTATAAGTAGAAGTGAAAAGTGCTAGAAATCACTGTTGGTAGTTTTTAGAAAATACGAGAATTACTATTGAGATTTTTATTTAGTAGTATGAATACTTAGAAAAAAAGTTGGGGGGCAACATATACACACCACCGTGCACGCGCGCGCACACCACACACACACACACAACAACACACACACACACACACACATGACTCATCAACAGCAGCCGAACATGGTTTCCAGGGACGGGAAATTATGTGTCAACAAACCTAACTGGAGTTCTATGACAGGTGAACAGCATTAAAACAAGAGAGAGGAGGGTGGGTGGATTGCATTTTCCTTGGAAACTGCAAGAAGGCGTTTGACACAGTTCCACACAAAGATTGGGGCAAAAACTGAGGAACCCAAGTCAGGGATAACAGGGAAGTCACTACAATGGATCAGGGAATACTTGTCAGGAAGACAGCAGCGATCCATGTACGTGGCGAGGTGTCAAGTGTGGGCACCTGTGACCACGGGGGTCCCGCAGGGGTCAGTCCTAGGACCAGTGCTGTTTCTCTGGTATTTGGGAACGAAAAACAAACCATGACGGAAGGAATAAACTCTGAGGTGTCCATGTTTGCAGATGACGGTGAAGTTATGAAAGAATTCACTCGATCGAAGACAGGGGCAGAACTACAAAGGGATATGGACAGGCTGCAGACCCTGGTCCAGCAATGAGCTAAGCTCCTGGAGATTCAATCCCCCCCAAGTGTCAAAGTCATAGATTGGGGAAGGGCAAAAAAAGGGGGTAAAGGCCCCCAGACGGAGTACAGTCTAGGGGGTCAGAGACTACAAAACTCACTCAATGAAAAACGATCTTGGGGTAGTATAACACAGGCACATCTCCTGAACGCACATCAACACAATACGGCTGCAGCATATGGGCGCCCTAGCAAACCTCAGAACCAGCATTCCGACATCTTAATAAGGAATCATTCAGACCCTTACCCCGTGTATGTTAGGCCCTTATTGGAGTGTGCGCACCGTTTGGAACCCACACCTAGCCAAGCACGTGAAGAAACAAGAAAAAGTGCAAAGGTTTGGCAACAAGACTAGTCCCAGAGCTAAGAGTATGTCCTAACAAGGAGAGGTTAAGGGAAATCACCTGACGACACTGGAGGACAGGAAAGATAGGGGGGACAGTAACGACATACAAAATACTGAGAGAAATGACAAGGTGGACAAAGACAGGATTTCCAGAGATTGGAACACAGTAACAAGGGGAAAACCAGTTGCGAGCTAAGACACAGATGAACACAGGATGTTAAGGCGGAAGTATTTCTTCTGCCAACAGGTAGTCATAATGGAATAGTTTGGGAAGCGATGTAGTGGGAGGCAGGATCCATACATAGCTTTAAGCAGAGGTTATGATAAAGCTCACGGCTCAGGAGAGTGACCTAGTAGCCGTCGATCAGTGAAGAGGCGGGGCCAGGAGCTCGGACCTACCCCCCCCGCTACCAATCAACTAGGTGAGTACACAAACACACACAAACACACACAAGCAAACACATGCACACACATCACACACACACACACACACACACACACACACTACCACACACACACACACACACCCATATACAGGATTTCATTCACACCTCCTGTGCAGTGATCCTCTAACCCTTCCCTTCCCCCCCCCCCACCCTGCCTCTCTCCCTCTCCCCTCCTCTTCTCTTCCTCCTCTCTCCTCTCTCTCTCTCGTCCTCTCTCTCCCTCTCCTCCTCATCCCTCTCTCTCTCCTCCCTCTCTCTCTCTCTCCCTCCTCTCTCTCTCTCTCTCTCTCCTCTCTCTCCTTTCTCTCTCACCTCCTCTTCCTCTCCCCCCTCTTCTCTCCTTCTTCCTCTCTCTGTTCCTCTCCGTTCCTCACCCCCCACCCTCCTCTCCCCTCCCTCTCCCCCTCTCCTCTCCCACCTCTCCTCTTTCCTATCACTCTCTCTCCCTATCTTCCCTTGACACTCCCCCCTTCTCTTCTTAACCTTTTCCCTCTCACTCTTCCTTTCTACCCCTTTTCCCCTCCTTCTACCCTCCCCTTCTCTCTCTTTCTCCCTCCTCTCACTCTCCTCTCCCCCTTTTTCTTTTTTCACTTTCCCTCTTTACCAAAAAAAAAAAAAAAAAAAAAAATGGTTGGGACCGCAGAATCATGGATCAGATGACATGGACTGGTATGAGAGGAATGATTGGGGAGCAGTGAAAAGGAAAAGCAAGAATGGGAGAGAAAATTAGAGAGCTTTCTGAAAAAATGGAGAAAGAGCTCTCTGTGAAATGGTAAAAGAGGTTTGAGAAGGAGACGAAGAATTGGGAGCCCAAGCAAACTGCAGTACCAGGGTAAAGGTCCTAGAATTTGAGGTAAACAGCTGAAGCAAGTCTCAGGTAGTGACCAGAGAAGGACAACATAACCATACGAAGCTGAGAGGTGAACAGAAGGAAGGAGATACGAAATATGCTAAGGGTCCTATCAGCCTGCAAAGAATGGCCAGGGAGTGGAAGGGAAGAGCAATGGGTGCAGATGGAGAGGGAGATAGGTCAATGCTGAGGCACAACATGCTACCAAGAGCCACTGAAAAATCAAGGAGAAAAAAGACCACATACAGACATGAATCAGAGTCACTGAGGGAGAGGCAATGGGAGGAGGAAAGGGCAAAATCAGTGTTTATCCATTGGCATCGGAGAGAGAGGAAAGGACTACACACTGAAAGCCGGCAGGAAGAAATAAAGGAGATTGAGAAAAATCATCACGGAAATAAGGGGAGAAAATAAGGACAGAATTGTAAATTTTCAGAGAATAGGGGTACTTGAAGGGAGAAAACCACCGAACAAGCTGATCTCAGGACAGAACAGTGCGGAACAGAATTATGGATGTTATATTTCCTCCAAGAAAAAACCACGGTTGAGAAGCTCGGAAGAGTACAATAAGGTGTACCTAGACAGAGACAGAACAACAAAAAGAGAGACAGTCAGCTGAGTGAGAGACAAAAAAGCGCAAAGCCTAGGAAAATGGAGACAAGATGGAACCAGCAGAGGTCATTCACAGCAGAACCAAGCAGCAAGCGCAAAGCAACACCCACAACTATCCTCAGAACCCACACAACCTATCACACCATCCCAACACACAATACAATCCATAACCCACACTTCCACCCAACCCCCAACCCATAGAACCCACAGATGCGAACCAGGTCTCCCACCCCCCACAGCGCCTCCAAACCACAGTATTGGAAAGAAACTGACGGTATTGTACACAAACGCTGATGGAAAAACAAACCAGTGGGAGGAGTGGCACGAAAGAGTCAAAGAGGAATCACCAACATCATACAATCACAGAAACCAAGCTTACAGGTATGATAACAGATGCCCTCTTCCCCAACGGGATAACAGATCCTGAGGAAACATCAGAAGGACAGGGGGGGGAAGGAGTTGGCATTGCTGAACAAACAACCGCTGGAATTTTGAATAGCTGGAGAGGAGGAGACAGCGGAGAAGAAAAATGATTGCATAGCGGGAAGCGCTTCACTTCTGAGGTCCCAAGGTGATAATTGCCGTGAGTATAACCCCCACAGAAGCAGAAGCCACAGGCAAGAGTATGACGAGAGCAATAGAGCGATGGTTGACACACTGGCTGCAGTGGCCAGAAGAGCTCATACATGCAGGGCAAAGCTCCTGATCATGGGCGACTTTAACCACAAGGAGATCGAATGGGAGAACTTGGAGCCACATGGGGGCCAAGATACATGGAGGGCTAAGATGATGGAGGTGGTACTGGAAAACTTCATGTACCAACACGTAAGGGACACTACAAGAAGAGAGGAGAGGATGAACCAGCAAGACTGGACTTAGTATTCACCTTGAGTATGCAGATATCGAGGACATCACATATGAAAACCCCTTGGGGCCAGCGATCATGTGGTTTTGAGCTTCGAATACACAGTAGAGCTACAAGTGGAGGGGAGCAGGAAGGCCAGGACGAATGAAACCAAACTACAGAAAGGGGACTACACAGGAATGAGGAACTTCCTGAATGAGGTTCAGTGGGACAGAGAACTGGCAGGGAAACCAGTTAATGAGATGATGGAATATGTAGTCACAATGTGCAAGAGGCTGAGGAGAGGTTTGTACCCAAGGGTAACAGGAATAATGAAAAAGCCAGGATGAGCCCATGGTTCACTCAAGATGCAAGGAGGCAAAAACCAAGTGTGCTAGGGAATGGAAGAAATATAGAAGGCAAAGGACCCAGGAATAAGGAGAGCAGTCGTAGAGCCAGAAACGAATATGCACAGATAAGAAGGGAGGCCCAACGTCAATATGAAAACGACATAGCAGCAAAAGCCAAATCTGACCCGAAGCTGTTATACAGCCACATCAGGAAGAAAACAACAGTCAAGACCAGGTAATCAGGCTAAGGAAGGAAGGAGGAGAGACAACAAGAAATGACAGTGAAGTAGTGAGGAACTCAACAAGAGATTCAAAGAAGTGTTCACAGAGGAGACAGAATGGGCTCCAGAAAGACGGAGAGGTGGGTACACCACATGTGCTGGACACAGTACACACAACTAGGAAGAAGTGAAGAGGCTTCTGAGTGAGCTAGATACCTCAAAGGCAATGGGGCCAGATAACATCTCTCCATGGGTCCTGAGAGAGGGAGCAGAGGTGCTATGTGTACCCCTAACAACAATATTCAATACATCTATCGAAACAGGGAGATTGCCTGAGGCATGGAAGACAGCAAATGTGGTACCAATCTTTAAAAAAGGAGACAGACATGAAGCACTAAACTACAGACCAGTGTCACTGACATGTATAGCATGCAAAAATCATGGAAAAAATTGTCAGGAGAAGAATGGTGGAACATCTAGAAAGGAATGATCTCATCACCAGCAGACAACATGTTTCAGAGACGGGAAATCCTGTGTCACAAACCTACTGGAGTTCTATGACATGGTGACAGCAGTAAGACAAGAGAGAGAAGGGTGGGTGGATTGCATTTTCTTAGACTGCAAGAAGGCGTTTGACACAGTACCACACAAGAGATTAGTGCAAAAACTGGAGGACCAAGCAGAATAACAGGGAAGGCACTGCAATGGATCAGGGAATACTTGTCAGGAAGACAGCAGCGAGTAATGGTACGAGGAGAGGTGTCAGAGTGGGCACCTGTGACCAGGGGTCCCACAGGGTCAGTCCTAGGACCAGTGCTGTTTCTGGTATTTGTGAACGACATGACGAAAGGAATAAACTCCGAGGTGTCACTGTTTGCAGATGACGTGAAGTTGATGAGAAGAGTTCATTCGATCGAAGACCAGACAGAAATACAAAGGGATCTGTACAGGCTGCAACCTGTCCAGCAACTGCTCCCAGGGAGTTCAATCCCACCAAGTGCAACGTCAAGAGGAATGGGGAAGGGCAAAGAAACCGCAGATGGAGTACAGTCTAGGGGGTCGAGACACAAACATCAGCACTCAGGAAAAAGACTTTGGGTAGTATATCACCAGGCACATCTCTCTGAAAAGTGCACATCAACTAAATACTGCTCAGCATATGGCGCCTGGAAAACCTCAGAACAGCTTCCGACTTCTTCATAAGGAAACGTCAGACCCTGTACACCGTGTACGTTAGGCCCAAATAGGAGTATGCGGCACCCAGTTTGGAACCCACCAACCAGCAAGCATGTAAAAAAACTAGAGAAAGTGCAAAGGTTAGCAACAAACTAGTTCCCAGAGCTAAGAGATATGTCCTATGATGAAGGTTTAAGGGAAATCAACCTGACGACACTGGAGGACAGGAGAGATTAGAGGGGGACATGATAACACTTCCAAAATACTGAAGGAAATTGACAAGGTGGACAAAGACAGGATGTTCCAGAGACTGGACACAGTAACAAGGGGACACAGTTGGAAGTTTGAAGACAATGATTCAAAGGGATGTTAGGAAGTATTTCTTCAGCCACAGAGTAGTCAGGAAAGTGGAATAGTTTGGGAAGCGATGTAGGGGGAGTCGGGATCCATACATAGTTTAAGCAGAGGTACGATAAAGCTCATGGTTCAGGGAGATTGACCTAGTAGCGACCAGTGAAGAGGCGGGGCCAGGAGCTTGGACTCGACCCCCGTCAACCTCAACTAGTGATACACAACAACACACAAACACACACACACACACACCCAACACACACACACACGCAACATACACACACACACACTCCGCACGCACACACACAACACAAACTCGAAACGCGCGCGCACACACACACACACACACTCACTCATCACACCACGCACACACACGCACGCACGCACACACACACACACACACACACACGCAACACATACACACACACTCGCACACACACCACAGCATCCACACACAAACACACACACACACACCAACACACACCACACGCACACATACGCACACCAACCACTCGCACAACACACACACACACACACACACACACCACACACACACGACAACATACGCACGCCCACACACATACACACATCACTCACACACACACACACACACAACACACAACACAACACACATACACACGCACACATACAACACACTGCCGCGCACACACACACACACACGCACACACACACAAACACACACACACACATACCACGCACACATACACACTCGCACACAGCATCACACACACACACACACACACACCACACACACACAACATACGCACACACACAACACCCACACACACACAACACACACCATACCCACCACACATACACACCACACTCGCACTACACACACACACACACACACACACACACACACACTCACATACACACCACACAGCACACAACATACGCGCACACACACACACACACACCACACACACACACATACACAAACACACACACACACACACAGCACACACACAACACATACACACACTCACACAATACACACACTCTCCTTCGCACACGACACACACAACACATCACACACACACACACACAACTACACACACAACGCATCACACAACGCACACACAACACACCCACACACCCCAAACGCACACACACACGCACACACACACACACACACCCCTACCCACACACGCCACACACACAACACACACAACACACACACACACATACACACGCACACACACACTCACACACACACACACACACACAACTCACAACACACACACACACAATCGCACACACACGCCCACACACACACACAACACACGCGCGCCACACACACACACACACACAACACACACACACGCAGTCGCACACGACACACACAACACACACTCACACACACACACACATACACACGCACACACACACACACTCACACACACACACGCACACAACACACACACCACACACGCACAACACACACAACACACACACACACACACACACACATACCACACACACACACACGCACACACACGCACACACACACACACACACACACGCACACACACGACCACACACACACCACACACACACACACACACACACACAAAACACACACACACACACGCACACACACACACACGCACACCACACACACCACACACACACACAAAACACACACTCGCACGCGCACACACACACACACCACAAAACACACAAAACCCACACTCGCACGCGCACACACACACACACACACACACACACATACACACACACACACACACACACACACACTCGCACGCGCACACACACACACACAACAAAACACACACACACAAAACACTCGCACGCGCACACACACACACACACACACACACACATACACACACACACACACACACACACACACACTCGCACGCGCACACACACACACACACACACACACACACACACACACACAAACAAACATTGCAAATCTATGGATTTTTTCATATTTTTTATTATGGTTCGGACACAAATAATTGTTAAAGGTATTATGGTTATATCTGGTAAAATTTATATTAATGTTCTATTGTTACCTGATTTTACTCATTAAAGCGTGATATGACATGACATGACGCGACATGACATGACATGAGATGACATGACGTGACATGAAGTTTCTTAGATCACTCTCTCTAAACAATTTAATCTCTGAAAAATAAAAATTCTAGTCTCTCATAGACAATCATGATTCACACAAAATATTACTTGACTCAACCTTAGATGACATGACTCCGTCATGACTGGTAGAGGTGTTTCAACAACATCCTGACATGACTCCGTCATGACTGGTAGAGGTGTTTCAACAACATCCTGACACAATCACAAGTGTTTCCTTGGAATGTCTCCTCTGACAATTACCTGACTTTTCCATAAATTTTGCTGACACCACAAATTACGTGCAAGACTTGACCTGTACATTGGACTTATCTTCTTTCCCTGACTTGAGACATGAATCATTTAAGGCAGACGTGAGACATGAATCATTTAAGGCAGACGTGAGACATGAATCATTAAGGCAGACGTGAGACATGAATCATTTAAGGCAGATGTGAGACATGAATCATTTAAGGCAGACGTGAGAAAATGAATAAATTTAAGGCAGACGTGAGACATGAATCATTTAAGGCAGAGGGTGAGACATGAATCATTTAAGGCAGACGTAGACATAAATCATTTAAGGCAGACGTGAGACATGAATCATTTAAGGCAGACGTGAGACATGAATCATTTAAGGCAGACGTGAGACATGAATCATTTAAGGCAGACGTGAGACATGAATCATTAAGGCAGACGTGAGACATGAATCATTTAAGGCAGATGTGAGACATGAATCATTTAAGGCAGACGTGAGACATGAATCATTAAGGCAGACGTGAGCCCTGAATCATTTTAAGGCAGACGTGAGACATGAATCTTTTAAAGGGCGGACGTGAGACAAAATTTCTTTAAGGCAGACGTGAGACATGAATAATTTAAGGCAGACGTGAGACATGAATCATTTAAGGCAGACGTGAGACATGAATCATTTAAGGCAGACGTGAGACATGAATCATTTAAGGCAGACGTGAGACATAAATCATTAAGGCAGACTTTGAGACATAAAATCATTTAAGGCAGATGTGAGACATAAATTCATTTAAGGCAGCGTGAGACATGAATCATTAAGGCAGACGTGAGACATGAATCATTTAAGGCAGACGTGAGACGTGAATCATTTAAGGCAGACGTGAGACGTGAATCATTTAAGGCAGACGTGAGACTTGAATCATTTAAGGCAGACGTGAGACTTGAATCATTTAAGGCAGACGTGAGACATGAATCATTTAAGGCAGACGTGAGACATGAATCATTTAAGGCAGACGTGAGACATGAATCATTTAAAGCAGACGTGAGACATGAATCATTTAAGGCAGAAGTGAGACATGAATCATTTAAGGCAGACGTGAGACTTGAATCATTTAAGGCAGAAGTGAGACATGAATCATTTAAGGCAGACATGAGTGCTTTAATTATCCTACATTACTCGATGTATCCTTATGTCCGCAGTAAGATAACTTAGATTAACTTGAATCTCCTTTATTTCACATAGATTCTAAATTAGCCGAATAATTATTATTAATTACTCGCATTAATTTTCGCGTGGCATCACTGATTTACTTTTATATATTGTAATCCAAAACGCTTTTATTTAATTTTGCTCTTTTCATTTTAAAAGTCTTTTATCAATAAATTTGCTTAATAATGTGGCAAGTGTACTTATGACACAGAAAACTGAAGTAAGTTTAGCTCGCTTTGTGAGAGTGACGTAACGACTTGAAGTGGCCTTTACGATGATGATAATTACCTATTACAATTATATCCAACTTGCTGTTTGCCTTTGTTAATTGTGATTTTTCTATATTTTATTATATTATAGCAAAATTGTGAGCCTGCAAATAACTGCCTATATTACACGTTATTTTTTTGGAAGTTACAAGACTGTTTACTCTTTGTCATAACCTGTAAACGACTGTCCCACTGATTCTCTATGGCCATATCTATCTGCCCGTTACTGACCGACTGATTCTCTGTGGCCATATCTGCCCGTTACTGACCGACTGATTCTCTGTGGCCATATCTGCCCGTTACTGACCGACTGATTCTCTATGGCCACATCTGTCCGTTACTGACCGACTGATTCTCTATGGCCATATCTGCCCGTTACTGACCGACTGATTCTCTATGGCCATATCTGCCCGTTACTGACCGACTGATAGTCCAGAACCATACCTGTGATCCTACTGCTCTACTCATCCTCTAGGACAATACCTGCCTGTTACTGTACGATTGTTTTTCCAGGACAATACCTACCTGTTACTGCTCACTGATTCTGCGCAACCATACCTGCCTGTCATTTCCCGACTGTTCCCCAGGACTGATTCTCCAGATACTCTCCTGCCTGTTACTGCACGACTGCTTTTTTTTCAGGGTCAAATCTATCTGTTACCTCCCGAATTTTCATGCAGTAGCATATCTGCCTGTTACTGCTCTACTGAACTGCAGAACCATTTGTGCATGTTACACTATGCTGAGAATTCTTATGCTCTCTCAAAAAAATAGTGGTGACCAAAAATCAAAACCAACAAGACCGGGTGTGAAATGATAGATTAATTTTCAGGCAAGAACATACCATTATTGTACATGCTACTCTTGCTGTTAAAGTTGCTTGTAAATGACAATGATAAGTCATCTTATATACAATGATAACACTGTTTTAGAGAAGGATAACGTTGCTATAGTCAATGATATATTACTGTTATAGAGAACTGAGTTACTCGGGGTGTAAATACACAGGGCATTGAGTGTCTTCAAGTTAAATTGTAACCCAAAATATGTCTATGTGAGAACGTCCCGTATATAAACGTAAGGAGTTTTCTTTGTGATAAAAACTGAAATTTTCTGAATAAGAGAGCAAAACTTTCCATTAGATTCAGAAAAGGATTTATAATATATATATATATATATATATATATATAATATTAATATATATATATATATATATATATATATATATATATATTGTATGCGTGTGTGAGACAAAAGGGGAGAGGGGAGAGGGGAGAGAGAGAGAGAGAGAGATACTGAACATGTGTACAGGAAAATATTGAGAAATTATAATTTATACTTTGGTGTGATGTGATGTGAAATATTAAAAAAACGACTCTCAGAAATCTTTTACACTGAAGAAGTTGAAAGTATTTTGTCGTTGGTGGGTTAGTTTCCGCAATAAAGAGAAATGATTGGCAGTTGCTTCGAGTTTCACTTATCCTTCTGCGACTATCATCTGAAGATCGTAACATTGGCAATAATTCAGTCTATTATTGTTATACATGACAGAGGGGTAACCTTGACGATGCTGATGGGTCAGTAATACGAGGATATGAAACTATCCACCTTTTTTGTCAAATCGAACATATTTGTCTACTATTCCGAAATGATATAATATTTACATGTAAAGAAAACAATAATAATAATAATATAATAATAATAATAATAATAATAATAATAATTATAAGTTAATCCTCTGGAGTCTCTAATCTGCCTTAATATATGATGTAAAGAAGGAACTACCAATTCCTTTCAGTGAAATCACTAAAATTTTAATAACCATTATGTGAAATAAATCAGAATATTACGAGAGCCTAATGAATCCCTATGAAATAATTCTATAATAGTTTCTATCTTGCCTTAACACTATTATTATATCTAAAATTTTATCTATTGAAACTGCAACTTATATTATTAATAATAATTTCAGTTTTTAAAGGAGTGGACCGGTAAGCCAGCCGAAGGTCTCGGTCAGATGCCAAGGTCAGGAAACAACTGTCATGCTTCCTGACGAATCTTGCCAAACCTAACCTAACTGGTGAGGTTTATGACTGTAGCAGAGAGAGTGTAGCATAGATAGTGTAGCATAGTGTAGCATAGTGTAGCATAGTGTAGCATAGTGTAGCATAGTGTAGCATAGAGAGTGTAGCATAGATAGTGTAGCATAGATAGTGTAGCATAGTGTAGCATAGTGTAGCATAGTGTAGCATAGTGTAGCATAGTGTAGCATAGAGAGTGTAGCATAAATAGTGTAGCAAGATAGTGTAGCATAGATAGTGTAGCATAGATAGTGTAGCATAGATAGTGTAGCATAGTGTAGCATAGAGAGTGTAGCATAGAGAGTGTAGCATAGATAGTGTAGCATAGATAGTGTAGCATAGTGTAGCATAGATAGTGTTGCATAGAGAGTGTAGCATAGATTTGTGTAGCATAGGTACAAGATAGTGTAGCTAGGAGTGTAGCATAGATAGTGAGCATAGATAGTGTAGCAAGTGTACAAGATTGAGCAAGAGAGTGTAGATAGATTGTGGGAAGGAGCTAGTAGTGTACATAGGGAAGTGTAAAACATAGTAGTGTAGCATATGTAGCATGATAGGTAGCATAGATAGTGACATAGTTTTGCATAGTGTAGCATAGATTGTGCATAGATAGTGAGCATAGATAGTGTAGAAAATAGTGTAGCATAGAGAGTGTAGCATAGAGAGTGTGCATAGAAGTGTTTAAAAGGGAGCATAGATAGTGTAGATAAGGGGTGTAGCAAAAAGTTTTGCATAGAGGTGTAGCATAGATGTGTGCCTAAATAAAATTTAAAAATAACCTTAGGAAATTCAAAATTACAATAAAATTTGAAAAAATTTAAACACCCAACCATTTTTACTAAAATTTTTAAACTTGGGAAACGCAAATTTAAATTAAAAATTTATTTTTTAAAAAATGGAGGAAGCCACAATTCTTAAGAAGGTGGAAACCTTAGGAAAAAACCCAAAACCAAAACCCTTAAGGTGGGGGAAACTGAGAAGAAACATGAATTACATTTAGAATGTGTAAAAAGGAGAAGGACAATTTATAATTTACAATGGTGGAAACTTGAAGAAGGGACAATTATAGAAATTAGAAGGGGTAATAGAAGGCCCCAAATATTACAATTAAGAAAATTGTGGTTACTAAAAGGAAGCAATTGTACATAAGGGAATAGGTACTTGAGGGACAAATTGTACATTAAAAAGTGTAATAAAAAGGAAGGACAATGTACTTTAAGAAAATGTGGTAAAATTTGAGAAGGGCTTTTTGGGGGGGGGGGGTTTTAAAAATGTGTACTAAAAGGAACGAAACATTGTACATAGAAGTGGAAATTGAAGGAAGATAAAATGTACAAAAAGTGTACTGAGAGGGACAATGAATTAAAGAATGTGGTAACTTAAAGGGAACTAAAATTGAAAAATTACAAATGGTACTTGAGGGAGAAAATTAAAATTAAAAGAAGTGAAAATTGAAGAAGGACAAATATTACATAAGATGTGGTAAAACCTTTTGGATGAAGGACGAACAAAAATTAAAAGAAGGGGGTACTTTGAAGGAACGGAACATAAATACATAAAAAATTTTTAAACCCTAAAAATTTTACATAAGATTGTGGGTTTACTAGAGAGGACAAAAGGGTACATAAGAGGTGGAATTTAGAGAAATGTACATTTTGGATGTGTACCTTGAGAAGAACTGTACTAGAATGAGGTTAACTTGAGAAAAAACATGGACTTTTAAAAAGAATGTTGGAAACTGAAGGGGAAGAATTTTAAATTAGATGGTACTTGAGGACGGAACATAACATTGGGGGAAGGTGGAAAATTGAAGGAGGACATAAATAACATAGAAGGTAAATTGGATGAAGGACAGTATTAGAATGAGAAAAGGTTGAAGGAAAACATAAATTAAAAAATGTGGTAAGGTTGAAGGAAAAACATAAAATCATGAAAATGTAAAAATTGAGAAGGACAAAATGTACAAAGAAGTGAAACTGAGAACTAAAAAAAATTTCATAATTTTAAGAAGTGTACTTGGGAAGGCACATAAAAATAGAAGTGTACTGAGAGGACCAATTTCTTTGAAGTGTACATAGGAGGTCAAATTAAACTTAGAAGTGTACTTGGGAACCCCAATAAATCCTAAGAGTGAATAAAGGAGGGACAAATTTCTAGAAGTGGATAAACCTGGGGAGGCACATTTAATAAAAATTGTCCCTGGGGAACAAAAACACAGGGGGTACATAAGATGTGAAAATTAAAAAGAAGGACCAAATGTACAAAGAATTTGGTAACCAGTAAGACCCAATTTTGTTTTAAAGAAAATTGGGGGGGGTAAAAATGAGGAAAATTAACAAAAAATTAAAATGGAAGGAGTACATGGGTTACAAAGAATGTAAAAATAGGAGGGCAAGGATACAAAGATTTGAAGAGAGGACAAAAAGGGTACTTTAAGATTGAAAATTTTTAAAAAAACCCAAAGTTAAAAAAAAAGAGGAAACCTTGAGGAAGACCCAAAAATTATACAAAAATGGGAAATTAAAACCCCCAATTTAAAACCAAAAATTTAATTGAGGGAAATTATACATTAAGAATGGGTGGGAAAACCTTGAGGAACGACCCACATTATAAAAATTTAAGAAGGTGGAACCTTGAGAACCCCCCACAAAAAAATTTTAAAAATGTGTAATTTTTGGGAACGACCCACATTTTAAAAAGAATGTGGTAACCCTTGAGGAACGCCCCCACATTTACATTAAGAAAGTGGAAACCGAGGAACGCCCCCACATTTACTTTAAAGATTTGGAAACCTTGAGGAACGCCCCACATTTACAAAGAATGGGGTAACCTTGGGGAACGACCCACATTATACATTAAGAATGTGGTAACCTTAGGAAGCCCACATTTACAAAGAATGTGTAACCTTGAGGAACGACCCACATTATAATTAAGAATGTGGTATCCTTGAGAACGCCACATATATACATTAAGAAGGGGGTAACCTTGAGGGAACGGCCCACTTTAAAAACAAAAAAGAATGTGTAACCTTGGGGAAACGACCCAAATTACATTAAGAATGTGGTAACCTTGAGGAACGGTCCACTTTAAAACTTTAAAGAATGTGTAACCTGAGGAACGGCCCAATTATACATTAAAAATGGGTAACCTTGAGGAAGCCCCACATTTACATTAGATGTGTAACCTGAGGAACGCCCACATTTAAAATTAAGAATGTGGTAACCTTGAGGGAACGCCAACATTATAAATTAAGAATTGTGTAACCTTGAGGAACGACCCATTATACCATAAAGATGGGGTACCTTGGGGAACGACCCACATTATACTTTAAGAATGTGGTAACCTTGAGGGAACGACCAAAAATATACATTAAGAATGGGGAAACCCTTAGGAACGACCCACATTTATACTTTAAGAATGTGGAAACCTTGAGGAAACGACCCAATTAACATTAAAGAATGTGGTAACTTGAGGAACGACCCACTTTTACATAAGAATGTGTAACCTTGAGAACGACCGCACATTTTTAACATAGAATGTGAACCTTGAGGAACGACAAAAGTACATTAAGAATGTGGTAAACCCTTTGAGGAACGCCCCAAATTTGTACATTAAGAATGTGGTAACCTTGGGGAACGACCCAACATTGGTACATTAAGAATGTGGTAACTTGGGGAAACGACCACTTACATTAAGAATGTGGAAACCCTTGGGGAAACGACCCAAATTGTAAAAATTAAGAATGTGGTTACCTGAGGAACAAACCACATGTACATTAAAAATGTGGTAACCTTGAGGAAACGACCACATTTACATTAAGAAAGTGGTAACCTTGAGAACGACCCACATTTACATTAAAAATGTGGTAAACCTTGAAAAAAGGACCCACATTTACATTAAGAATGGGGTTAAACCTGAGGAACGACCCCATAACATTAAAATGTGGTAACCTTGAGGAACGACCCACATTATACTTAAGAATGGGTAACCTTGAGGAACACCCACATTATACATTAAGAATGTGGTAACCATGAGGAACGGACCAATTACATTAAGAATGTGGTACACTTGGGGAAACGACCCCATTATACTTTAAAGAAGTGGTAACTTAAGGACGACCCAATTGTACTTAGAATGTGGTAACCTTGAGGAAAGACCCACTTTGTACATTAAATGTGGTACCTTAAAGGACGAACCACTTTACTAAAGGAATGTGGTAACCTTGGGGACGTCCACATTATACATTTAAAATGTGGAACTTGAGGAACACCCACATTATACTTTAAGAATGTGGTAACTGAGGAACGACCCACTTTAAATACATTAGAATGTGGTAACCCTTGAGGAAGGGCCCAATTATACATTAAGAATGTGGTAACCTTGAGGAACGACCCACATTGTACATTAAGAATGTGGTAACCTTGAGGAACGACCCACATTATACATTAGAATGTGGTAACCTTTGGAGGAACGACCCAAAATTTACATTAAGAATGTGGGTAACCTTGAGGAACGATCCACATTGTCCATTAAAGAATGTGTAACCTTGAGGAACGACTCACATTATACAATTACGAATGTGGTACACCTTGAGAAACGAACCACATTGTACAATACGAATTGGTAACCCAATGAGAAACGACCCCACATTTATACATTAGAATGTGGAAACCTTGAGGGACGACCCACATTATACATTAAAATGTGGGGTAAACCATGAGGAACGAACCCACATTATACTTTAAATTAACAATGGTAACCTTGAAGGAACGGACCCACATTTTATTCATTAAGAATGTGGTAACCTTGAGGAACGACCCCATATATACAATAAGAATGTTGAAACCATTGAGAACGACCCAACATTATACATTAAGAAACGTTAAACCTTGAGAACGACCCACATTATACATATTAAAAATGTGTGTAACCAGTTTGGGAACGAACCCCACAATGTACAATAAGAATGTGGAACCTTGAGGAACGAGAACCCACATACATTCAGAATGTGGGAAACCTTGAGGGAACGATCCACATTGTACAATAAAATGTGGAAACCTTTAGGAACGACTCACAAATTACAACTGAGATGAGGGTAACCCTGAGGAACGATCCACATATTCAGTGAGGGATGTGAAGTAACCTTGATGAATCGCTTCCACATTAAAACACAGAGGATGAGGGTCTCCTTGATGCAACGATCCCACATAATACACTGAGGCTGAGGGTAACTATTGAGGAACGATCCACATTATTAACACTGAGGATGAGGAACCTTGAGGAACCGATCCACATTAATACTCAGAGGGAAGAGGGTAACCTTGAGAACGATTCCACATAATACAAGAGGATTGAGGGTAACCATGAGGAACGACCCACTTATACACTGAGGATGAGGATAACCTTGAGGAACGAACCCACTTTATAACACTGATGAGAGGGTAACCTTGAAGGAACGACCCACATTATACACTGAGATGAGGGAACCTTGAGCACGACCCACATTATACACTGAGATGAGGGTCACCATTAGGAACGGCCCACATTAATACACTGAGGATGAGGGTAACCTGAGGAAACGATCCCACATTATACACAGAGGATGAGGGTAACCTTGAGGAACGACCCACATTATGCACTGAGGATGAGGGTAACCTTGAGGAACGACCCACATTATACACTGAGGATAGGGTAACGTGAGGAACGACCCACATTATACAACTGAGGAATGAGCCGGTACACCTTGAGGAACGACCCACATTAAATACACTGAGAAATGAAGTAACCTTGAGGAACGACCCACATTATACACAGGATGAGGGTAACCTTGAGGAACGACCCACAGTATACACTGAGGATGAGGGTAACTTTGAGGAACGACCCACATTATACAACTGAGGATGAGGGTAACCGTGAGGGAACGACCCACATACAACTAAAGAATGTGGGTAAAACCATGGAGGAAAAAACGATCCCCACATTATAACCACAACTGAAATGAGGGTAAACCTAGAGGAAACCCACATTTATACACTGAGAAGAGGGTAACCTTGAGGAACGACCCCCCACCAATATACACTGAGGATGAGGGTAACCTTGAGGAACACCCACATTAACACAAAGAAATGTGGGTAACCTGAACGAACGCACATTATACACTAAAATGGGGGTAAACCTTGAGGAACGATCACAATTAAAACACTAGACTAAGAATGTAACCTTGAAGAACGACCCACATTATAACAACTAAGAATGTGCGCACCTTAAGAAACGACGCACTTAAACGCTAAGGAATGTGGGTAACCTTGAGGAACGATCCACAATATGCCCTAAATGAATGTGAACCATTGAGGAAAGCGATTCCACATTAAACACTGAGGATGTCGGTAACCTTGAGGACGACGCACTTTAAACACTCCGTTTTAAAAACGTTTAGCCTCACGTATTGCAATCAACAACAATTAGGCCTAGATCTATCTTGTGTCTTCAAATGGCGGCCCCGCCCCGGTTTTTTTTGGCCCGAATTTTTGCAAGCACACACACACACACACACACACACACACACACACACACACACAACATACACACACACACACACACACACACACACAAGCAATGGAAGAGTGGACGAGATGGAGAAAGGATTACAAGTATGTACAGTTCAGTCTAGGGAACATAAGTAGTCATGGAAGCAAGTATAATCTACCATAGATACTGCTGAGGCCAATAGAGCAATATGAACAGAGCAATGGAGTACACACTGGCTGAGGTGGCAAGAAGAGCCTCCACTCGAGAGTGGAAAGTTACTGATATGAGCGATTTCATTCAAACCACAGGAAACTGACTGGAAAACTGGGAGCCACACGGGGGTCCCGAAACCATGGAGAGCCAAGAAGAATGTGAATGTGGGCTGAAAAACCTATTATCAACATGTTAAGTAAGGACACGACCAGAGGGTGAAACCAACAAGACTACCTCTTGTTCACCCTGAGCAGTTTCAGAACCTTGAGAACACCCATATGATAGACCCACTGGAGCTAGTGATCCACGTGGCTCTAGTCTTTGAAATAAATAGTAGAGTTACAAGAAAGAGGGTAATAGGAGAATGAATGGGAAAAGCTGAAGCAATAAAGGGGGGACTAAACAAAGTATGAGGAAGTCCCTGCAAGAGGTTCAAGTGGGAGAGAGAATTGATAAGAAAGCCCAGTAAACGAAATGAGGACTATGACTACGTAACAACAAAATATAAGGAGGCAAAGTAAAAGTTTGTTCACAAGGCACAACAGAAAAATAGGGAAGACCAAACGGAGGGCCCCTGGTTAACCCGAAGTGTATGGAGGCAAAACCGCCTAAAGTGCACTAGAGAATGGAAAATGTACAGAAGATAAGGAAAAAAAGGAGATTATTGAAGAGCCAGAAACGAGTATGTACAACTAGTAAGGGAGGCCACAGCGACAAGAACGAAAACAACATTAAGCAATTATCAAAGACAGTGATCAGGCTGAGGAAAGAAGGTGGGGGAACTCACAAGACACATCAAGAGGCATGTGACGAGCACACGCGAGTATTCCAGGAAGTAATTACAGTAAGATAGTAATGGCTTGGGAAGACAGCACAGAGGGAAACCCCAACCAGGGAATTACCAAAACAAGTGTTGATGACAAATACACAAACTGAGGATGGAGTGCCAGAAGCTACACTCAATGACCTTGAATATATCTTACCTCAAAGGCAAGGACCGGACATCTCCCGGTGGGTTCTTTAGAGAAGGAGTCAAGATCGTTTGTGCCACAATCTTCAAAACATCCCTAGAAACTCTGGCAAATACCTGAGGTATGTAAGACATCAAAATGTATTCCCCATTTTTTAAGAAAATGAGACAGAAAACGAGGCAGTAAACTCAGACCAGTGTCTTTGAATTCGTGTATAGCATGCAAAGTCCATTTTAAAGATTATCAGGAGGAGAGAGGTGGAGCACCTGAAAATCCAGAACAAGATTAATAAAAGGGGCCAATCAGCACGATTTATGGAAGGCAAATCCTTTCACAACCTTAACCTGTGTTTTATGACAAAGTAACATGAGACACGAGAGAGAGGGGTGGGCTTGATTGGCATTTTCCTGGACTGAATGAAAGCCGTTGACACAGTTTCCTCACAAGAGATTAGTGCATGAGCTGGAGGATCATCACGTATAACAGGTAAGGGCACTGAAATGAATCAGAGAATACATACTGGAGGCAACAACGAGTCATGGTATTTGGTGAGGTATCACAATGACACCTGTGACGAATGGGGTCCACCGGGAACAAATCCTAGGGCCTCCTGTGCTATTATTTTTGGTTTTATGTGATGACATGATGGAAGGATAGACTCAAAGTGTCCCCCCGTTTGCAGATGATTGGAGTTTATAATGAGGTGAATTAAAAGCAGCTGGAATGGCAAGGACTTCAAAAGAGGCCTTGGACAGCTGGACCATGTGTTCCAGTAACTGACATCTCGAATTCAACCCCACTAATGCAAAGTCAATGAAGAATGAGGAAAGGCAACAAGACCGCAAGTAGAGTATAGGCAAGGTTTTACAAAGACTGCAAACCTCACTCAAGGATAGATATCGCTGGGGTGACATTGCGCCGAGCACGTCTCCGAAGCACAGGTCAACCAGATACTGCTGCAGCATATGGGACGCCTGGTAAACCTGAGAATATCGTTTCCAGTACACGTAGCACATTCAGGCCCTTACTGGAGTGTGCAAGCACCCGTTTTTTGGAAAACCCAAACCTGGTCAAGCACATCAAGAAATTAGAGAAAGTCAAAGGTTTGCAACTAGATAGTTCCGGAGCTCAGGAAAATAAATGTCCTATGGAGATAGGTTGAGGGAAATCGGCCTGACGACAACTGGAGGACAGTAGGGTCGGGGTACACATGAAAAATAACATAACAAAATACAGCATGGAATAGGCCAGGAACAGAGACAGGATGTTTCATAGGGGGAACACAGAAACAAGAGGGGCACAATTGGAAGCTGAAGATTCAGACTAGTCACAGGATGTTAGGAAGTTAATTCTTCAGACCATAGAGTAAGTCAGAAAAAGGAATAGTCTAGCAAATGATGTAATGGAAGCAGGAACCATCAATTTTCAGACAAGGTATGTAAAAAGCTAACTGGAGCATTGAGGGAGGGGCCAGTACAAAAAGTGAAGAGACGGGGCCCAGAGTGAGTCTCGACCCCCCTGAAACCACAATTATTTGACTACAATTTGGTAAGTATGCATACATAGACAACACATCCACACAAAGACCTCCGACATGCACGACACACACAACACACACACACACACACACTCAACACCATATATAATATATATATATAATATATATATAAATATATAAAATAAAATATATATAAACAAATCGGCTGCTTTGTTATATCGGCATGATTCGTAATTAGGCTGGCATTTTGGTCAGAAATATATGGCTTCATATTTTCGGCCTGTGCCCTATAAGTATTAGAGGCGTTTTAAACACCGGGCCTTTGGTGAGTCCAGTTTCCTGTGGTCCTCCTCGGTTGAATGAGCCATATATTCCAGCACAATCCTCCCAAACATTTCCCTTTTTCCTTTGAAATCCATAGATCTCTATATTATCGTAGTCTGCAATTTTGCCTACCTCCCTTGAAAGGGGTCGGTAGCTGTACTCCCAGCCTAAGAGTGACAGGCGATTTGAAAGAATCCTCAAATGGCTTGTCATCCCAAAATTTGAAGGATACATCCAGAGTGGACATTAAACAAGTGAATTATTTGAATACCCTAGTTTGTTCAGGCAATGTTTCTAAACTCTGTACTCTTGGTGTACAAATGGTGTACAGGAGCATCTCTAATTGAGCAATCCATAGGACGAATTTCAATGAAACATAATGCATAGAGAAAGAATTGCAGCGAAAGTCCTAAGACTTCACCCTTGTAATATTATCAGTGCCCAAACCAGACAAATCCCCCACTACTATGCCATTGGATAACCTTAATGATCGTGAATCGGATCCATGGTTACTGTTGTAGTGGGAAGTTCTCTGTGCCGGCTCCGTAGTTTTGTGTGGATTATTTCTGTGACCTCTTTACGCTAGACACAGAACTGTTACAGTGAACATAGCATGAGTGAATCTCATTATTCTTTAGACTAAACAGCGAAAATTGATATTCTCCGAAACAAATACGGGTAAGTGTACAGAGAGAGCTATCATTCAGGATACATTTTCAACTCCACAGAATGATTTATTTCTTGGGGTGGTTAAAGAGAAACTGAATAGAACGTGTAGCTGTAGCGAAGACAGTGGTTCTAGTAAAAAAAAAAAGAATTTGCCCGTTAATGGATGAGCATAATTTATAGAATAAAATGTGAAGTGAACAGGTGAAACACCTTGGCCAGGGTGTGGCCTAACAGTCTTTGTGTGAAGTGTATAAATAAATACGTTTCCACAATTGCAGTGTAGTGTAAGGTGTAGTGGAACTAACGAGAGAGTAATTGTCCCATAGCTCGAGTGCTAGGTGCGCTCCAGCTCACACACTGAGTCCGGAGTGTTCGAATTCTCCGGTACGGCTGGATAACAATAGTACGTGTTTTTTCCTGCATAAGACAAACCTGGCCGAACCGATCGATTGTACCTTAAGAATGTGTAACCCTTGAGGAACGACCCACATTGTACATTAAGAATGTGGAAACCTTGAGGAACTACCCCCATGTAAATTAAAAAATGTGGTAACCTTGAGGAACGAACCCACATTGACAATAAGAATGGTGGTATACCTCTTGGAAGGAACGCCCCACATTGTATATTAAGAATAGGAACCTTGAGGAACGCCCACATTATACATTAAGAATGGGTACACCTTGAGGAACGACCCACATTATACATAGAAGAATGTGGTAACACTTGAGGAACGAACTCCCACAGTTATACATTAAGAAAGTAGTAACCTTGAGGAACGAACCCACATTAATACATTAAAGAATGAGGAAACCTTGAGGAACGACGTACTCCCACAATACATTAAGAATGTGGTAACCTTAGGAACGACCACATTGTAATTAAGAAAGTGGTAACCTGAGGAACGACATCAACACATTGTACATTAAGAATGTGGTAAACCTTTGAGGAACGACCCACATTGTACATTAAGAATTGGTACCTTGAGAACGACCCCACATTGAACATTAAGACTGTAGTAACCATGATGAACGGACCACATTGTACATTAAGAATAGGTAACCTTGAAGGAACGACCCCACATTAATACATTAAGAATGTGTAATCCTTGATGAACGACCCACAATAAACATTAAGAATGTTGGGTAACCTTGAGGAGAACGACCCACATTATACATTAAACTGTGGTAACCTTGATGAAGAACCCCACATTGTACAATAAGAATGTGGTAACCTTGAGGAACTACCCACATTTGTACAATTAAGAAAGTGGTAAACCTTGAGAGACGACCCAAAAATACATTAAGAAATGTTGTAACCATGAGGAAGCGACCCACATTAATACATTAAGAATGTGGTAACCTTGAGGAACGACCCACATTGTACATTAAGAATGTGGTAACCTTGATGAACGACCCACATAATCATTAAGAATTGAGGAACCTGAGGGAACGACCCACAGTATAACCTTAAGAATGTGGGTAACCTTGAGGAAGACCCACATTATACCATTAAGAATGTGGTAACCTTTGAGGAACGACCCACATTATACATTAAGAATTGGTAACCGCTTGAGGGAAACGACCACATTGACTTTAAAAATGTGGGTAACCATTGAGGACGACCCACATTGTACAAAATAAGACTGTGGTAACGCTTGAGGAACGACCCACAATGTACATTAAGAATGTGGTTAACCTTAGGGACGACCCACATTGTACATTAAGGAATGTGGTAACCTTGAGGACCGACCCACATTATCATAAAGAAATGTGGTAACCTTGAGTGGTAAACGACCCACCATTATACATTAAGAATGTGGTAACCTCTTTAGGAACACCCCACATTATACATTAAGAATGTGTAACCTTGGGAACGAACCCACATTAATACATTAAGAATGTGGTACCTTGAGGAAACGACCCACATAACATATTAAGAATGTGGTAACCTTGAGTAACGAACCCCCACATTGAACATTAAGAATGAGGTAACCATGAGGAACGACCCACATTATACAATTAAGAAGTGGTAACCTTGAGGAACGACCCCCAGCATTATACATTAAGAATGTGGTAACCTTGAGGAACGACCCACATGTACATTAAGAATGTGTTAACCTTGAGAACGACCCACATTATAATTAGAATGTGGTAACCTTGGAGGAACGACCCACATTCTACATTAAGAATGTGGTAACCTTGAGGAACGACTCACGATTATAACATTAAGAAATGTGTAACCTTGAGGAACGACCCACAATTATGAACATTAGGCAATGTGGTAACCTTGATGAAGACGACCCCACATTATACAATAAGAATTGGTACCCTTGATGAACGACCCACATTTGTACATTACGAATGTGGTAACCTTGAGGAAACACCCCACATTATACATAAGGAATGTGGTAACCTTGAGGACGCCCCACATATACATAAAGTAATGGTTGGTTAACCCTGTGATAACGACCCACATTAAATCATTAAGAAGTGGGTAACCTTATGAGGAACGACCCCACATTCTACATTAAGATTGTGGTAACCTTGAGAAAACGACCCAAATTGTACATTAAGAATGTGGTAACCTTGATGAACGACCCAACATTATACATTAAGAATGTGGTAAACCATGAGGAACGTACCACAATATACATAAAGAATGTAGAGGTAACCATGAGAAACGACTCCACATTATACATTAAGAATGTGGTAACCTTAAGGAACGACCTCGGACATTATACATTAAGAATGTGGTAACCTTGAGAACGACCCCACATTAATTACATTGAGAATGTGGTAACCATGAGGAACCGATCCACATTATACATTAGAATGTGTGGTAATACCTTGAGGAACGACCCACATTATACATTAAAATAAATGTGGTAACCTTGAGGAACGACCCACATTATTCATTAAGAATGTTGTAACATAGAGGAACGATCCATCATTATACATTAAGAATGTGGTAACCTTGAATGGAACGACCCCACATTAATCATTAAGATGTGGTAACCTATCAGGAACGACCCACATTCTACATTAAGAATTGGTAACCTTGAGGAAACGACCCACATAATACATTAAGAATGGTGGTAACCATGAGGAACGGCCCACAAAATACATTAAAGAATGTGGTAACCTTGAGGGAACGACCCACATTATACTATTTAAGAAGTGGTAACCTTGAGGAACGACCCACATTAAACATAAGAGAATGTGTGTAACCTTGAGGAACGACCCACATTATACCTTAAGAAATGTGGTAACCTTGAGGAACGACCCACATAATACATTAAGAATGTGAAAACCTTTGAGAACGACCCCACATTTATACTTAAGAATGTGGTAACCATGAGGTAACGACCCACATTAAACATTAAGATGTGGTAACCATGATGAACGACCCACATTAAACAATACAATGAGGTAACTTTGAGGCACGACCCGTCCACCTTATACATTAAGAATGTGGTAACCTTGAGGAACGACCCAATTATACATTACGAATGTGTGAACCTTGAGGAACGACCCCACATACCTTAAGAATGTGGAAACTATGAGAACGACCCACATTATAACAATAAGAATGTGGTAAATTCCTTGAGGAACGACCCACATTAATACAATAAGAATGTGGTTAACCTTGAGGAACACCCACATAAAACAATAGCAATTTGGGAAAACACCTTGAGGAACGACCACATTATCATTAAGAAATGTGGTAACCTTGAGGAACGACCCAAATTGTACATAAAATGAGGAAACCTTCGGAGGATCGACCCCACATTATACATTAAGAATGGTGGTAACCTTGAGGAACGAACCAACATTAACATAAAGATGTGGTAACCTTGAGGAACGATCCACATTATACATTAAGAATGTGAAAACCTTAAGGAACGACCCACATATACATTAAGAATGAGGGTTAACCTGAGGAAGACCCACAAGATACATTTGAGAAAGTGGTAACCTTGAGGAACGACCCCACATTATACATTAAGAATGTGGTATAACCTAGAGGACCGGACCCACCCTAAAATTAAGAAATGTGGAAGCCTACGCGAACGACCCACAATTATACATTAAGAATGTTGTAACCACCTTGAGATTGAACCACATTATACATTAAGAACTGTGGGAAAAACCTTGATGAACGACCCACATTATACATTAAGAATGTGGTAACCTTGAGGAACGACCCCACATTATACATTAAGAATGTGTCAACCATGAGGAAACGACCCCACATAATGTACATTCAGAATGTGGAAGACCTTGAGGAACGACCCACATTATAACATTAAGATGTGGTACCCTTGAGGAACAACCCACATTAAGCATCATAATGTGGTAACCTTTAGAACGATCCACATTAAACATTAAGATTGATGGTAACCTTTAGGAACGCGCCCCACATATACATTAAGAGATGTAACTAGAGGAAACGACCCACATATACATTTGAAGAAATGTGGTAAACCTTGAGGAAACGACCCACATAATACAATAAGAATGTTGGTAACCTAGAGACGACCCACATTAAACATTATGAATGTGGTAACCTTGCTGGAACGACACCACATTATACATTAAGAATTGTGGTAACCTTGAGGAACGACCCACCATTATCCATTAAGAATGTGGTAAGTAACCTTAGGAACGACCCACATACAATAGAATGTGGTAACCTTGAGGAAACGACCCATCATTTAGCATTAAGATGTTTGTAACCTTGAGAACACCCACATTATAACATAGACGAAAAGTTGGAATCCTTGAGGAACGACCCACATTAATAACATAGAAGGTGGTAAACCCTTGAACGACCCCACAGTAAATACATAAAGAATGATGGTAACCTTGAGAACGACCCACAAATACATTAAGAAAGTGGTAACCTTGAGGAATGACACCCATTAAACCATTAAGAATGTGGTAACCTGAAGGAACGACCCCACATTATACATTAAAGAAGGTGGGCAACCTTGAGAACGACCAACATTGTAATTAAGATGTGGTAACCTTAGGAACGACCCACATTATACAATAATAAAATGGTGGTAAACCTTGAGGAACGACCCACAAAGTACATATAAAATGTGGTAACCTGAGGAACGACCCACATTATACATTAGGAAATGTGGTAACCTTGAAAGAACGACCCCACATTTATACATAAAGAAAATGTGGTAAACCTTGAGGAACGGACCCCACATTGTACATTAAGATTGTGGAAACCTTGAGGAACGACCCACAATTAAACAATACGAATGTGGTAACTTGAGGAACGACCACCATATACATTAAGAATGTGTACACCTTGAACGACCCCACATTATACATTAAGAATTGTGGTAACCTTGAGAACGACCCACAATATACAAAACGAATGTGGTAAACCTAGAGGAAGACCCCACATTTACATAACAATGTGGTAAACCTTGAGGAACGAACCCACATTATACCTTAAGAATGTAGGTAACCTTGAGGAACGACCAACATTGTAACATTAAGAAAGAGGTAAACCTTGAGGAACGAACCCACATTATACCTACGAATGTGGTAACCCTTGAGAACGAACCCCACATTGTACATTAAGAATGTGTTAACCTTGAGGAACGACCCACATTATCATTAGGAAAGTGTAACCTTGAGGGAACGACCCACAATTAAACAATTAAGAAATGTGGTAACCGTTGATGAACGACCCACATTGTACAATAAATGTGGTAACCTTGAGGAACTACCCAGCGTGGGGTAAGTGACAGTGAGAAGGGGGAATGTGGTACCTTGAGGAACGACCCACATTATACATTAAGAATGTGTAACCCTTGAGGAACGACCCACATTTATACATTAAGGAAATGTGTAAACCTTGAAGAACTAACGACCCACCACAATTATACATTAAGAATGTGGTAACCTTGAGGGAAACTACCCACCATTTGTACATTAAGAATGTGTAACCTTGAGGAACGACCCACATTATAACATTAAAAATGTCGGTAACCTTGAGGAACGACCCCAATTAAACTAAAATTGTAACCTTTAAACGATCCCCAATCTACATTAAGAAAGTGGTTAACCTTTAGGAACACCCACATTATACATTTAATAATGTTAACCTTGAGGAACGACCCACATAATACATTAAGAAAGTGTAACCTTGAGGCCGACCCAACTTTGTACCTAAAGAATGTGGTAACCTTGAGGAACCACCCACATTATACATTAAGAAAACAATGTGGAACCTTTGAGGAACGACCCCAACAATTGTAACAATTAAGAAATGTGAGTAACCTTGAGGAACGACCCACATTATACATTAGGAATGGGTAACCAAGAGAAACGACCCACAATAAACATTAAGAATGAGGTAACCTTGAGGACCGACCCACAATGAACCTTAAGAAATGTGGTAACCATGAAAAAAGGAACGACCCACATTATACATAAGAAATGTGGTAACTCTTGAGGAAACGACCCCACATTATACATATAGAATGTGGTAACCTTGAGGAACGACCACATATACATTAAGAATGTGGTTAACCTTGAGGAAGACCCCACATTATACATTATAATTTGGTAACCCTGAGGAACGACCCACATTATACATTAAGAATGTGGTAACCTTGAGGAATGCCCACATTAACATTATAATAAATGTGGGTAACCTTGAGAACGACCCACATTAATACATTAAAGAATTTGGATAACCTTGAGGAAGACCAACATTTGTAACATTAAGAAGTGGTAACCTTGAGGAACGACCCCACATTATACATTAAAATGTGAAACCTTTGAAGAACGACCCACAGTGTAACAATAAAAAATGTGGTAACCTTGAGAACGCAAACGACCCACATTATCCCTTAGGCATGTGTACCTTGAGGAACGACCCCACATTTATACATTAAGAATATGTGGAACCCTTGAGGACGGACCCACATTGTACAATTAAGGAATGTGGTAACCTTGAGGAACGACCCACATATACATTAAGAATGTGGTAAAACCTTGAGGAACGAACCCACATTATACATTAAGAAAGTGGGAAACCAGAGACAGACCCACATTATACATTAAGAAAGTGGGTACCCGTTAGGAAACGACCCACAATTATACATATAAGAATGTGGTAACCTTGATGAACGACCCACAATTGTACATTAGAATGTGGTAACCTTTGATAACGAACCCACTTATACATAAAGGAATGTGGGTAACCTTGAGAACTACCCACATTATACATAAAGAAGTGGTAACCTTGAGGAACGATCCACATTATACATTAATAATTGTGGTAACCTATAGGAACGACCCCACATTAAACATTAAGAATGTGTTACCCTTGAGGAACGACCCACATTATACTTTAAGAATGTTGTAACCTTGAGGAACACCAACATAGTACATTAAGAATGTTGTAACACCTTGAGGGGAAGGAACGACCCCACATTATACATTAAGAAATGGTGTAACCTAGAGGAACGACCCACATATGTACATTAAGAATGTGGTAAACCTTGAGGAACGACCCACATAATACATTAGGAATGTGGTAAACTTTGAGGAACCGAACCCACATTAATACATTAATAATGTGGTAACCATGAGAACGAACCCACCATTGTACAATTACGAATGGGGGTGGTAAACCCTTGAGAACACCCCACATTATACATTAAGAAATGTGGAAACCTTGAGAACGACCCACATTATACATTTAAGAATGTGGTAACGGAATACTTGGAGAACGACCCACATTATAACATTAAGAATTTGGGTAACCTTGAGGGAACGACCCACATTATACATTAGAAAATGGAAACCTTGAGGAACGAACCCCCATTGTACATTAAGAATGTGAAACCTTGAGGAACGACCCACATTATACATATAAGAAATGTGTAACCTTGAGGAACGAACCCACATTATACATAAAGAATTTGGTAACCTTGAGGAACGATCCACATTATCCATAAAGAATGTGGTAACCCTTTAGGAACGACCCCACATTATACAATAGAAAGTGGTTAACCTTGAGGAACGACCCACAATATAACATTGATAATTGGAACCCTTTAGACGACCCACATTATACATTAAGATGTTGTAACCTTGAACGACCCACATGATACAATTACGAATTGTGTAACCATGAGGAACGACCCCACATTATACATTAAGAATGTGATAACCACCATGAGAACGATCCACAATATACATTACGAATGTGTAACCATGAGGAACGACCCACATAATACTTTCAAGAATGTGGTAACCTTGAGGAACGACCCCACATTATACATTTAAGAATGTGGTACCTTGAGAACGACCTCCTCTTATACATTAAGAAAGTGTAACCTTGATGAACGACCCCACATTCTACATTTAGAATGTGGTTAACACCTTGAGAAGGCCCACATTATACATTAAGAAGTGGTAACCTTGAGGAACGACCCACCATAGTACATTAAGAATGTGGTACCCTTGAGGAACGACCCACATTATATATTAAGAAATGTGGTAACCTTGAGGATCGACCCACATTATACATTAAGAATGTGGTAACTTGAGAACGACCCCCATTATACATTAAGAATTGGTTGTAACCATGAAAGGAACGAACCCAATTATACATTAAGAAAGTGGATAACCTTGAGGAACGACCCACATTATACATTATAGAAATGGGTAACCTTGAGGAACGACCCACAATATACATTAGAATTTGGTAACCTTGTGGAACGACCCACATTAATACTTAAAGAATGTGGTAAACCGTTGAGGAACCGACCCACATTATACATTAAGAATGTGTAACCTTGATAACGACCCCCATTATACATTAATAAGATGTAAATTAACCTTGAGAACGACCCACATTATACATTAAGAATGTGGTAACCTTGAGGAACGACCCACATTATACATTAAGAATGTGGTAACCTTGAGGAACGACCCACATTATACATTAAGAATGTGGTAACCTTGAGGAACGACCCACATTATACTTAGAATGTGGTAACCTTGGGAACGACCCACATTAAATACATAATAATGTGGTAACCAGCGGAACGACCCAATTATACATTAAGAATGTGGTAACCTTGAGGAAACGACCCCACATTATACATTTAAGAAAGTGGTAACATTTGAGAAACGACCCCCCACATTGTACTTAAGAATGGTGAGAAACCTTGATGTACGACTACCCACATTGTACATTAAGAATGTGGTAATAGCCTTGAGAGAACGAACCCACATTTACATTAAGAATGTGGTAACATTGAGAAACGACCCCACAATATAACATTAAGAAGTGGGTAACCTTGAGGTAACGACCCACATATATACATTAAGAATGGTGGTAACCTTGAGGAACGACCCACATTATACATTAATAATGTGGTAACCTTGAACGACCCCACATTGTAACATTAAGAATGTGGGTACCTTGAGGAATGAACCCACATTAAACAATAAGATATGGTAACCTAAGAAACGACCCACATTATACATTTAAGAATGTGGTAACATTGAGAACGACCCACCTTGTACATAAAGAATGTGGTAACCTTGAGGAACGACACCACAATTGTACCATAAGAATGTGGTAAACCTTGAGGACGACCCACATTGTACATTAAGAATGTTGTAACATTGAGGAATGACCCACATTATACATTAAGAATGTGGGTAACCTTGAGGAACGACCCACATTATACATTAAGAATGTTGTAAACCCTTGAAGGACCGACCCACATTATACATAAGAATGTGGTAACCTTGAACGACCCACATATGTACATTAAGAATGTGGTAAACCATGAGAACACCCAACATTATTACATTAAGAATGAGGTTAACCTTGAGGCACGAACCTCCAATATACAATTAAGAATGTGGGTATACCTTGAGGAACACCCACATTATACATTAAGAATGGTAGCCTTGAGGAAGACACCCACATAGTAACATTAAGAATGCGGTCACCTTGAGGAACGACCCCCATTATACATTAAGAATGAGGAAACCTTGAGGAAACGACCCCCACCTTTATACATTAAGAATGTGGTAACCTTGAGAACGACCCACATTGTACATTAATAATGTGGTAACCTTGAGGAACGACTCCACAATGTAACATTAAAATGTGGTAACCTTGAGGAATTGGGGATCCACAATGGTACATTAAAGAAATGTGTAAACCTTGAGGAACGACCCACATTATACATTACGAAATGTGGGAAAAACCTGAGAAACGATCCACATTGTACATTAAGAATGTGGTAACCTTGAGGAACGACCCACATTATACATTAAGAATGTGGTAACCTTGAGGGACGACCCACATTATACATTAAGAATGTGGGTAACCTTGAGGAACGACCCACATTATACATTAACAATGGTAACCTTGAGGAACGACCCACATTTTTAATTAAGAATGTGGTAACCTATGAGGAACGACCCCCAATATACAATAAGAATGGAAAACCTTGAGAAACGACACCCAACAGTTATACATTAAGAATGCGTTAACCTTAGAGGAACGACCCACACAATATACATTAAAAATGTGGTCAACCTTGAGGAACGACCCACATTGTACATTAAGAATGTGGTAACCTTGAGGAACGACCCACATACATTAAGAATGTGGGTAACCTTGAGGAACGATCCACATTGTACATTAAGAATGTGGTAACCTTGAGGAACGACTCACATTATACAATTACGAATGTGGTACACCTTGAGAAACGAACCACATTGTACAATACGAATTGGTAACCCAATGAGAAACGACCCCACATTTATACATTAGAATGTGGAAACCTTGAGGGACGACCCACATTATACATTAAAATGTGGGGTAAACCATGAGGAACGAACCCACATTATACTTTAAATTAACAATGGTAACCTTGAAGGAACGGACCCACATTTTATTCATTAAGAATGTGGTAACCTTGAGGAACGACCCCATATATACAATAAGAATGTTGAAACCATTGAGAACGACCCAACATTATACATTAAGAAACGTTAAACCTTGAGAACGACCCACATTATACATATTAAAAATGTGTGTAACCAGTTTGGGAACGAACCCCACAATGTACAATAAGAATGTGGAACCTTGAGGAACGAGAACCCACATACATTCAGAATGTGGGAAACCTTGAGGGAACGATCCACATTGTACAATAAAATGTGGAAACCTTTAGGAACGACTCACAAATTACAACTGAGATGAGGGTAACCCTGAGGAACGATCCACATATTCAGTGAGGGATGTGAAGTAACCTTGATGAATCGCTTCCACATTAAAACACAGAGGATGAGGGTCTCCTTGATGCAACGATCCCACATAATACACTGAGGCTGAGGGTAACTATTGAGGAACGATCCACATTATTAACACTGAGGATGAGGAACCTTGAGGAACCGATCCACATTAATACTCAGAGGGAAGAGGGTAACCTTGAGAACGATTCCACATAATACAAGAGGATTGAGGGTAACCATGAGGAACGACCCACTTATACACTGAGGATGAGGATAACCTTGAGGAACGAACCCACTTTATAACACTGATGAGAGGGTAACCTTGAAGGAACGACCCACATTATACACTGAGATGAGGGAACCTTGAGCACGACCCACATTATACACTGAGATGAGGGTCACCATTAGGAACGGCCCACATTAATACACTGAGGATGAGGGTAACCTGAGGAAACGATCCCACATTATACACAGAGGATGAGGGTAACCTTGAGGAACGACCCACATTATGCACTGAGGATGAGGGTAACCTTGAGGAACGACCCACATTATACACTGAGGATGAGGGTAACGTTGAGGAACGACCCACATTATACAACTGAGGAATGAGCCGGTACACCTTGAGGAACGACCCACATTAAATACACTGAGAAATGAAGTAACCTTGAGGAACGACCCACATTATACACAGGATGAGGGTAACCTTGAGGAACGACCCACAGTATACACTGAGGATGAGGGTAACTTTGAGGAACGACCCACATTATACAACTGAGGATGAGGGTAACCGTGAGGGAACGACCCACATACAACTAAAGAATGTGGGTAAAACCATGGAGGAAAAAACGATCCCCACATTATAACCACAACTGAAATGAGGGTAAACCTAGAGGAAACCCACATTTATACACTGAGAAGAGGGTAACCTTGAGGAACGACCCCCCACCAATATACACTGAGGATGAGGGTAACCTTGAGGAACACCCACATTAACACAAAGAAATGTGGGTAACCTGAACGAACGCACATTATACACTAAAATGGGGGTAAACCTTGAGGAACGATCACAATTAAAACACTAGACTAAGAATGTAACCTTGAAGAACGACCCACATTATAACAACTAAGAATGTGCGCACCTTAAGAAACGACGCACTTAAACGCTAAGGAATGTGGGTAACCTTGAGGAACGATCCACAATATGCCCTAAATGAATGTGAACCATTGAGGAAAGCGATTCCACATTAAACACTGAGGATGTCGGTAACCTTGAGGACGACGCACTTTAAACACTCCGTTTTAAAAACGTTTAGCCTCACGTATTGCAATCAACAACAATTAGGCCTAGATCTATCTTGTGTCTTCAAATGGCGGCCCCGCCCCGGTTTTTTTTGGCCCGAATTTTTGCAAGCACACACACACACACACACACACACACACACACACACACACACAACATACACACACACACACACACACACACACACAAGCAATGGAAGAGTGGACGAGATGGAGAAAGGATTACAAGTATGTACAGTTCAGTCTAGGGAACATAAGTAGTCATGGAAGCAAGTATAATCTACCATAGATACTGCTGAGGCCAATAGAGCAATATGAACAGAGCAATGGAGTACACACTGGCTGAGGTGGCAAGAAGAGCCTCCACTCGAGAGTGGAAAGTTACTGATATGAGCGATTTCATTCAAACCACAGGAAACTGACTGGAAAACTGGGAGCCACACGGGGGTCCCGAAACCATGGAGAGCCAAGAAGAATGTGAATGTGGGCTGAAAAACCTATTATCAACATGTTAAGTAAGGACACGACCAGAGGGTGAAACCAACAAGACTACCTCTTGTTCACCCTGAGCAGTTTCAGAACCTTGAGAACACCCATATGATAGACCCACTGGAGCTAGTGATCCACGTGGCTCTAGTCTTTGAAATAAATAGTAGAGTTACAAGAAAGAGGGTAATAGGAGAATGAATGGGAAAAGCTGAAGCAATAAAGGGGGGACTAAACAAAGTATGAGGAAGTCCCTGCAAGAGGTTCAAGTGGGAGAGAGAATTGATAAGAAAGCCCAGTAAACGAAATGAGGACTATGACTACGTAACAACAAAATATAAGGAGGCAAAGTAAAAGTTTGTTCACAAGGCACAACAGAAAAATAGGGAAGACCAAACGGAGGGCCCCTGGTTAACCCGAAGTGTATGGAGGCAAAACCGCCTAAAGTGCACTAGAGAATGGAAAATGTACAGAAGATAAGGAAAAAAAGGAGATTATTGAAGAGCCAGAAACGAGTATGTACAACTAGTAAGGGAGGCCACAGCGACAAGAACGAAAACAACATTAAGCAATTATCAAAGACAGTGATCAGGCTGAGGAAAGAAGGTGGGGGAACTCACAAGACACATCAAGAGGCATGTGACGAGCACACGCGAGTATTCCAGGAAGTAATTACAGTAAGATAGTAATGGCTTGGGAAGACAGCACAGAGGGAAACCCCAACCAGGGAATTACCAAAACAAGTGTTGATGACAAATACACAAACTGAGGATGGAGTGCCAGAAGCTACACTCAATGACCTTGAATATATCTTACCTCAAAGGCAAGGACCGGACATCTCCCGGTGGGTTCTTTAGAGAAGGAGTCAAGATCGTTTGTGCCACAATCTTCAAAACATCCCTAGAAACTCTGGCAAATACCTGAGGTATGTAAGACATCAAAATGTATTCCCCATTTTTTAAGAAAATGAGACAGAAAACGAGGCAGTAAACTCAGACCAGTGTCTTTGAATTCGTGTATAGCATGCAAAGTCCATTTTAAAGATTATCAGGAGGAGAGAGGTGGAGCACCTGAAAATCCAGAACAAGATTAATAAAAGGGGCCAATCAGCACGATTTATGGAAGGCAAATCCTTTCACAACCTTAACCTGTGTTTTATGACAAAGTAACATGAGACACGAGAGAGAGGGGTGGGCTTGATTGGCATTTTCCTGGACTGAATGAAAGCCGTTGACACAGTTTCCTCACAAGAGATTAGTGCATGAGCTGGAGGATCATCACGTATAACAGGTAAGGGCACTGAAATGAATCAGAGAATACATACTGGAGGCAACAACGAGTCATGGTATTTGGTGAGGTATCACAATGACACCTGTGACGAATGGGGTCCACCGGGAACAAATCCTAGGGCCTCCTGTGCTATTATTTTTGGTTTTATGTGATGACATGATGGAAGGATAGACTCAAAGTGTCCCCCCGTTTGCAGATGATTGGAGTTTATAATGAGGTGAATTAAAAGCAGCTGGAATGGCAAGGACTTCAAAAGAGGCCTTGGACAGCTGGACCATGTGTTCCAGTAACTGACATCTCGAATTCAACCCCACTAATGCAAAGTCAATGAAGAATGAGGAAAGGCAACAAGACCGCAAGTAGAGTATAGGCAAGGTTTTACAAAGACTGCAAACCTCACTCAAGGATAGATATCGCTGGGGTGACATTGCGCCGAGCACGTCTCCGAAGCACAGGTCAACCAGATACTGCTGCAGCATATGGGACGCCTGGTAAACCTGAGAATATCGTTTCCAGTACACGTAGCACATTCAGGCCCTTACTGGAGTGTGCAAGCACCCGTTTTTTGGAAAACCCAAACCTGGTCAAGCACATCAAGAAATTAGAGAAAGTCAAAGGTTTGCAACTAGATAGTTCCGGAGCTCAGGAAAATAAATGTCCTATGGAGATAGGTTGAGGGAAATCGGCCTGACGACAACTGGAGGACAGTAGGGTCGGGGTACACATGAAAAATAACATAACAAAATACAGCATGGAATAGGCCAGGAACAGAGACAGGATGTTTCATAGGGGGAACACAGAAACAAGAGGGGCACAATTGGAAGCTGAAGATTCAGACTAGTCACAGGATGTTAGGAAGTTAATTCTTCAGACCATAGAGTAAGTCAGAAAAAGGAATAGTCTAGCAAATGATGTAATGGAAGCAGGAACCATCAATTTTCAGACAAGGTATGTAAAAAGCTAACTGGAGCATTGAGGGAGGGGCCAGTACAAAAAGTGAAGAGACGGGGCCCAGAGTGAGTCTCGACCCCCCTGAAACCACAATTATTTGACTACAATTTGGTAAGTATGCATACATAGACAACACATCCACACAAAGACCTCCGACATGCACGACACACACAACACACACACACACACACACTCAACACCATATATAATATATATATATAATATATATATAAATATATAAAATAAAATATATATAAACAAATCGGCTGCTTTGTTATATCGGCATGATTCGTAATTAGGCTGGCATTTTGGTCAGAAATATATGGCTTCATATTTTCGGCCTGTGCCCTATAAGTATTAGAGGCGTTTTAAACACCGGGCCTTTGGTGAGTCCAGTTTCCTGTGGTCCTCCTCGGTTGAATGAGCCATATATTCCAGCACAATCCTCCCAAACATTTCCCTTTTTCCTTTGAAATCCATAGATCTCTATATTATCGTAGTCTGCAATTTTGCCTACCTCCCTTGAAAGGGGTCGGTAGCTGTACTCCCAGCCTAAGAGTGACAGGCGATTTGAAAGAATCCTCAAATGGCTTGTCATCCCAAAATTTGAAGGATACATCCAGAGTGGACATTAAACAAGTGAATTATTTGAATACCCTAGTTTGTTCAGGCAATGTTTCTAAACTCTGTACTCTTGGTGTACAAATGGTGTACAGGAGCATCTCTAATTGAGCAATCCATAGGACGAATTTCAATGAAACATAATGCATAGAGAAAGAATTGCAGCGAAAGTCCTAAGACTTCACCCTTGTAATATTATCAGTGCCCAAACCAGACAAATCCCCCACTACTATGCCATTGGATAACCTTAATGATCGTGAATCGGATCCATGGTTACTGTTGTAGTGGGAAGTTCTCTGTGCCGGCTCCGTAGTTTTGTGTGGATTATTTCTGTGACCTCTTTACGCTAGACACAGAACTGTTACAGTGAACATAGCATGAGTGAATCTCATTATTCTTTAGACTAAACAGCGAAAATTGATATTCTCCGAAACAAATACGGGTAAGTGTACAGAGAGAGCTATCATTCAGGATACATTTTCAACTCCACAGAATGATTTATTTCTTGGGGTGGTTAAAGAGAAACTGAATAGAACGTGTAGCTGTAGCGAAGACAGTGGTTCTAGTAAAAAAAAAAAGAATTTGCCCGTTAATGGATGAGCATAATTTATAGAATTAAATGTGAAGGGAACAGGTGAAACTCATTGGCCCGGGGTTTGTGGCCTACAGTCTTTGTGTGAAGTGTATAAATAAATCGTTTCCACAGTAGTGAAGTGTAGTGTATGGTGTAGTGGAAATACGAGAGAGTAAGTGTCCCATAGCTCGAGTGCTAGTGCGTCAGTCACACAACTGAGGTCCGGAGTTCGAATCCCCGGTACGGCTGGATAACATTGGGACGTGTTTCCATAAGCACCTGCCGACCATGTTCACCCATCAGTAATAAAATTTGGGTACCTGGGTGTAGTCGCCTGGTGTGCGTCGCATCCTGGGACAAAACTAACCCAATTATCGAAATGCTCTGCATAAAAAAGCGGCTTTCTTATAGTAGTATGTCATTGACGTCAGCTAGGCCTGTATACCTTGTACATGTACTTGTAGAAATAAAGATATATTTTATTTTATGTAAGTGTGTGATAAGCCTGACCTAGCCTCAACCTCAAACCAGTGAGTAAACATTCGGAGTTGACAATGATCTCCAATTTTATGACACAAGTCACCTTCATTTTCACTAACTTTTATACCAGTTTTCCCTGCTAGGGAATACTTCAAGTGTGCTAGAAGTACAGTTGTGCTGGGAAGGAGTGCATGATGCTGGTGCCTATCTACCTGGAAGTCGTTCTCAGGTCAGTGCCCTTGCAGCCCAATCCTTGGCCTGGCCTGTGTTATGGCGCTGTCAAAAGTGTGCAGGGGATGCAGTGTACATCAACAGGACGGTTTATCAGTAGTTATTACAATATTTTTTGTCATTTTTATATGAGTTAATAAATTGACACATGTGCAACTCTTGGGTATCTTTATTGAGGAAACGTTTCGCCACACAGTGGCTTCATCAGTCAATACAAACTAGATCTTGAAGAACAGGAGGAGAATGAGGTAATCAGTCCTCAATCTTTAGTTGATGTGGTCAGTCCATCAATCTTGAAAGAATACGGCATATGAGGGGGAGACAGCTTATAAACCTTTATGGCAGGAGAGGGGGCAGCAGTCATAGGTGGTGCCCACATTTTTTTCAATGTGGAAGTAGGTCGTCCCCCAGGGTTAGGCAAGCGAAGAATTCCCAAGTATTAAGATCCCAAGAAGTTGCAGTGTCTGACGGATTGTAGATGAATGGTTCACAGAACCGACACATATACCGATTCTATTCAAGATTGATGGGACTGACCACATCGATCAAGGTTGAGGACTGATTACCTCATTCTCTCCTGTTCTTCAGTTTCTCCTTTGTATGAACTGATGAAGTCACTGTGGGGCGAAACGTTTCCTAAAATAAAGATACCCAAGAGTTGCACATGGTCTTAATTTATCAACGTGTCGGTTCTCTGAACCATTTATCTACAAATTTTATGAGTTTAAAATTTAAATAAGTCGCTCTATTCTCATCACTGGAATATATCAACCATAAATTTAAGACGTGTCATCAACGCAACAATGCTTTTTAAGGGAAATATATGTGGGGGAACAATAATAACCTTTGCCAGGAGCAGAATCATATTTCATGAGCCAAATTTTTTCACCTCTACCAACAATGGTACTAAAGGAGGGAAATATTTTGTCTGTTTGACGGAGCATTTTACATTCATGGAAACGGCATACACACTTAAAATGTCCTTTTTGGAAAGTGCAAGATTAAAAGAGGGCCTAGAAAGAGCACCATGGTATAACCAAACACAACGAACAGTAACACACAAGGAATGACATACACAATTACATATCACCATTAGCAGGGTAAAGCTCATTATGCAAAATACGTTTCAGCTGGTGCTGACAGCCTGTGCTGCCTAGAAAACAGCAGTGCCCATAAAGATCTAGAAATTGCGATACATGCGCCTGCTTTGAAGATAGTGGGACTTGTAGTTCGAAGAAACGGATTCAGATCTATAAATACAAGATCATGAAATACAAAACAGTAGCCTCAGTTAGGTGTCAAAAGTGCGAGTGATGCTTCGGGGGGGGGGGGATAGTGCGGTACGTTTCTAGAAATAGCTGGTGGTAATGATGAGTACAGGTGCCGAAAAGAGTGTGAAGTCAGATTCCAAAAGCTGGCCACCAGTAGTGAACCCAGCCTTCATAAATCTTACCCAACAGAAAACAAATTTGTTCAGATTCTATGATTGGGGTATGCAACTCTGACCATCCTAAAAAATGCCGCGACCTCATTACCAATGAAATGTCATTTTCCTGCAAACATTTTCACCCTGAAATGTGTAAAGTCAAAGGACACAAGTGCAACTAATGTTACATTTTATTGTGGCAACGTTTCGCTCTCCAGGAAGCTTTGTCAAGCCGATACAAAGCTTGACAAAGCTCCTGGAGAGCGAAACGTTGTCCACAATAAAATATCACATTAAGTTTTGCACTTGTTCCCCTTTTACTTTACATATGTACGGTAATTCTACTACCATTAATACTCCCTGAAATGTGTTTTTCATCAGTTCGCAAAAGACCACAAACGCCTTCACAATTATTTGAAAGGGTCTAAAGGCCATCAACCGACAACCAAAATACCTTTCATCATGGACTCGTCACAGAGTAAAAGCAGTGAATGTAGCTTTTAACGACCCCTAAGGAAGATCATTTTGACAACGAAGTATGGATAGACAGGGTTCAGCATTATATAGATGCGATAGACAGTATAGGCAACAAGGAGGGGGAGTCGGCTTGTACATCACATCGATTATTTGTTCAAAATCACTGAGGGTCACAAAATAATGTATTTGAAGTTTAACATAAAGATCGAGAACCAAAAGCTTGTCATTTTGGCTGAACCTAACAACCAGATATACAACCTCCCAGCATTCAAGAAACAGTTGTTGAAGAATTTGAATGACTACTGTCTGGAAATGTTCCAACACCAACCCCAATTATCTCGTGCTTGGTGATTTTCTTATTAAGACATTTAAAATGGGAAAAATGTGAAAAATAATGTTTATAGCGGAGATTAACCCAGGAGGCAACTCATAAGAAACTTTCATAAACTCGAGCTAACTGAATTTATGCAACAAATTCACCTAAAGACAGCAGATAGTAGAGCCAACAGACTGGAAAATTCACTTGACCTTATTTTCACATAATACTGATATCTGGTATGATATCAGCAGTATCAAAACAATTAATTCATTATCACAACCCCTAATCGAAATTTAGACTGGTATACAATAGGAATCCTGATCATCAAAATGCAATCAGTTATATGAGGGTTGCCTTCACCAAGCTTAACCTTCAACAACAAGAACATGCCACTGGGATCAAATTCACTATGTCCTTAACGAAATATACTGGGAAATTATCTTTAACGGCAAAGAACTGAACCATTGCCTAGAAAGGATCAACTTTGTGTCACATGAGGTATGCTCAGGGCATATTCTCCTAAAGGAAAATGAGATGTAAACTAGAGAGACACCATCTTCAGGTGAAGACGAAGAATCTTACAGCTCCTCAGAAGGGCTAGTGTATCTGGAATACGGAAGAAGGAACTTGTTTGAGAAATAGCTTAAGTTAAATGAATCGTACAGGATCCAGGAGAGACAGAAATATTTTAAAACAATAAATGTAACTGAAAGAAATCCAAAGCATTCCTTTCATTTCCAAATCCTTGGATAAAAAACCAAATCCAGTAATGGGTGGGTGGGCCGTTTTCTTCTTGATTAAACAAGATGGTCCTTACACAGACAACGGCAAAGAAATGAGTGAGGTACTGAAGACTCATAATGACCTCTGTATTTTAGTGAATCGTTTAATCAATTATGGGTCGTCAACAGAATCAATATTTTATGATCGAGACTCAACATTTTGAGTGCAAGCGCATGTATAGTCACCACCGCTGTTTGTAATTCCCCTCTGGAGATCATGTGCATGAAATATGCCCCACCATTTCTGTGCCGTGCCGCCGCCACTAGAAACAGCATACAACAATATATCAAAACAGTGCATAAACACTGAAAATTTGTGCGTTATTTGACCATGCTTGGCACATCAGTGATGTGGAGAAATTTTCTCCAAGGGGGGTATCAGCCCCTTCCAGCCCCCTTTCAGCATTGCACCCCCTGAGTGACTCAGCCTACTGAGGGACTCAGCCCTCCATTGTGGCTTGATGCATCTTGCTTCGGCATCTCTGCGTCAACACTTTAATTTGATTCCAGTTGTAGTACGAGCGTGTGTTCAAGGTCATGTGAACTTCATTGCATAGACCAGTGTGGCAAATAGTGTAATTTAATGAGAGACAATCCAATCTCCTTACATTAGCAGGACAATAAGGAAATCCCTGCACGCCACTTTATTTTACCATAGTTTAAAGATGTAACATTGTTGACTATGCACAGACAGCAAAAATCAAGCATTTTTGCATTGCTTCATGTGGGAAGTGTCAGGAAGGGAAAATAAGTCGATTCAGCTTTTCTTTATGTGCTGGGGTAAGCAAAGTGCAGCGAGAGGTGTCTTAGCATGCTTTTAATCCTGCCAAGGGACACATTGATGTCGGGATAAGGAACAAAGAACACTGATCCGCTCGTTTGTGTGCATAAAAGAATCTCAAAGAAAACATTAAAACACTTACAGAGAAGTATGAATCAGCTTCTTTAGTGATAAGATTGTGAATAATAAACAATACTTGATGAACAGTGGTATATAAACGAATGTTCAATCCTGACGGAGTGGTAGTGAGCGACATTCTCTGCTTCACTCAAGACAATGGATAACCAGGTGCAACTATGGGTCAGCTACAAATACCCAGGTGCGTCTGATATACATGATAGGGGTAGGTTGGCTGTGATCCTGGTGATCCGAGGTTCCATCGAACCCACACCAGTACATATCGTCAGTATTCAGTTATTGAAATACAGACACAGCACCACCTAGGGTAATATACTTACATAAAAAAAATTTTCACACAGCCCTTAGGGTTTGCATACGACAGCTTCTCAAGACATCGCCTACAGCCTACAGGGATGGCTGTGTGGGCGAAAGCTGTCTTTCAAGATAAGTCTCGTTACAGACCATTATTTACTCTTTGACTCAGCTTGTAGCATTTCACTAAAAGTTGACTCACCATATTATTATATGATTTTACATGTGATTACAACCACGAGTACCAGACATTCAGTACGT